>SJYC01107271.1:0-14631 GCA_006408675.1 Madoqua kirkii | reverse complement strand
ATGAAAGTGAAAGAGGAGAGTGAAAAAGCTGGCTTAAAACTCAACATTTAGAAAACTAAGATCATGGCATCTGGTTCCATCACTTCATGGCAAATAGATGGAGAAACAGTGGCTGACTTTATTTCTGGGGGGCTCAAAAATCAATGCAGATGGTGACTCCATCTATGAAATTAAAAGACACTTACTCCTAGGAAGAAGAATTATGACCAACCTAGACAGTATATTAGAATGCAGAAACATTACTTTGCCAATGAAGGTCCAACTAGTTAAAGCTATAGTTTTTCCAGTAGTCATGTATGGATGTGAGAGTTGAACTATAAAGAAAGCTGAGCACCGAAGAACTCATGCTTTTGGACTGTGGTGTTGGAGCATACTCTCGAGAGTCTCTTGGACTGTGAGGAGATCCAACCAGTCCATCCTAAAGGAAATCAATCCTGAATATTCATTGGAAGGACTGATACTGAAGCTGAGACTCCAACACTTTGGCCACCTGATGTGAAGAGCTTACTCATTGGAAAAGCTCCTGATGCTGGGCAAAACTGAAGGCAAGAGGAGAAGGGGACGACAGAGGATGAGATGGTTGGATGGCATCACCGACTCAATGGATATGAGTTTGAGTAAACTCTGGGAGTTGGTGATGCACAGGGAGGCCTGGTGTGCTGCAGTTCATGGGGTTGCAAAGAGTCTGACACAACTGAGCAACGGAACCAAACTAAAATGATAATGATAAGTTCTCTTTGGGACAAGATGCATCTAGATTTCCTTTAGATAGAAAGAGGAAATATTAAATAGGAATTTGAATAGCACAGAGAAGAGAATGTGGCTAAGACAGAAAGCTTTATGTGGTGACTGAAGCTGTAGGCATTGTAAGATAGCTCAACTAGAAAGTGCACAGTGAGAAATAAATGTCCCAGGAGAGAGTTTTAAGGAAATCCAGCACTTTGTGGCTAAATAGAATAGCTTTAATCTATATAGTCGAAAGAGAATAAAGGACAGGAAAACCCTGCACCTCAAGTGAAGGGCAGAGAAGCTTGGTATGCTACAGTCCATGGAGTTGAAAGAGTGGGACATGACTAAGCGACTGAACAACAAGTGAAGGAAAGCCCTCACCACAAGGGAGAACTGGGAGTATCAAGAGACACCTAGAATACTGGTGAGAACCAACTTCTCTGCCACACTTACTAATGTGTGTTTCATTGCTTGGCATATTTATAAATGGTCAAGAAGAAACAGAGACAATACTGATTCAATTTTTGGATAGGGCTTCCCTGTTAGTTCAGTTGGTAAAGAATCCAGCTGTAATGCAGGAGATCCTGGTTCAATTCCTGGATTGGGAAGATCCACTGGAAAAAGGATAGGCTACCTGCTCCAGTATTCTTGGGCTTCTTTTGTGGTTCCACTGGTAAAGAATCTGCCTGCAATGTGGGAGACTTCGATTCTATCCCTGGGTTGGGAAGATTCCCGGGAGAATGGAAAGGTTACCCACTCCAGTATTCTGGCCTAGAGAATTCCATCTCTCAATCTTTGTATATTTTACTTTTAAAACTTTATTGTGCAGAGCACATTTTATACAAGAAACATAAGGTAATTTCTTCTTAAATCATAATCACATATAGTTGTCAAATATAATTGGAAACCAATCAATAATGGCTGCATGATTAAGTTACAAGTAAACAAGTCAAGTGCCTCTTTATTTCTATCTACCACCCAATGGCCTAGTTAAGCAAATGGTTATGTAAGTTTTGTATAGCTAACAAAGTTCTCTCTTGATTTTTATACATTGCTGAAGTTGATAATAAAGAATACATTTCCCCATTTTGGTTCTTTTTATTATATATAGCTGTGGAGGATTTTATATTATTTTTCTCCTAGCCTGAAATTTGCTCATAACTATTTTTCCTTTTATCTTTTAAAATGTTATCATGACATCTCAGCATAGTGGTTATTTGTTTTGTTAACAGAAACAAATTCATATCTTCACATATATAATGCCTAATATTAAAGCAAACTTTATTTCATGATAGTGAATGATGATAGGAGTGCAATGTTGTGAATTGAAAGACTGATAGAGCAATGAAAAAGGTCCTTATATATCTAAAGATCAGTTATGAGTGAGGGTTCCCAAAGCTCCATGTACAAATTTCACTGTTGGTAAATGACTTGCATATCTAAGACATGTATTTCAGAAATGGTATATGTTGAAAGCCAATCTGAACTTTCCAATAGTAGATGGTTGGAAAAGGTGATGGCACCCCACTCCAGTACTTTTGCCTGGAAAATCTCATAAATGGAGGAGCCTGGTGGGCTGCAGTCCACGGAGTCTCGAAGAGTCGGACACAACTGAGCGACTTCACTTTCACTTTTCACTTTCATGGATTGCAGAAGGAAATGGCAGCTCACTCCAGTGTTCTTGCCTGGAGAATCCCAGAGACAATGGGCCCCTTCTATTGGGTTGCACAGAGTCGGACATGACTGAAGTGACTTAGCAGCAGCAGCATATATGAAAAAAACAGCATAAGTATAAAAATACTACCAGAAGGAAACTTTTAAGAGCAATAAGTGATATGTGCACTATTTTCACTTACATTATTTTTTCCTCTTTGAAAACAATTCCTGTGCAGCATTAAAAAATTCAGCATTGCATACAATTCTTCTACTGAATGAAACAATGAATAATGTATCAGATCATCATGAAAAATTGTACTTTCTGATTGATAAGATATTTTATTCTGGAAGTGACATGTACCATATGTGATAGAGTTAATATAGGTATTGTTTGCTGTTGTTAATGTTTAGTCACTCAGTCATGTCCAACTCTTTTGCGACCCATGGACTGTAGCCCACCAGGCTCCTCTGTTCATGGAATTCTCCAGGCAAGAATACTGAAGTGGGTTGCAATTTCCTTCTCCAGGGGATCTTCCCAACACAGGGATTGAACCTGTGTCTCCTGCATTGGCAGGCAGATTATTTACTGCTGAGCTACCAAGGAAGCCCTTAGCCACTGTTAGGGCTTAAATTAATAATTAATTTAGTGTATAAAATGATGTGACGGATATACCCTATTCTAGGCATTAGTACTTCATCCTGACAACAAATGTGAATTAATATTATAAATGCTAGGTGAGAATATAATTTGTTACCAGTCTAAGTATGATGAAGATATAAGATGTCCTATGTAGTAATACAGCTTCATATTGTAAGAGCTATTCAATGGTTTAGTATCAGTATTGTGCATATAAATTTTTTCCAAGAATTTTTTTAGAGACTATTTTCTATAATTTTAAAAATATAAGATATTTCAACAATGTAGAGGTGAGATGAAAATTAAGCAGCAAAAGGAGAAAATGTGTTCAGAAAAAAAGGCAAGTAGACTTTTTATTTTCTTTTCTTGTCAAACTAAAATCACCTCCCCTAATTCATACACCAAAAATAACAAAAATAATTAAATGTTTTGATTTCAATCTCCCTTAGTCTGGCAACAGTATTCATAATACTTGAAGATTAATCGTGTGACAGTGATGTAGCAAGCCATGCAAACAATATATCTTTATAACAATGGATACTTTTCCTGTGAAATGGATTGGGATAATATGATAGCATACAGGAACTGTATTAAAATGAAGGTCCTTCAACCTGATAAATATTGTAAGTGCTACTTTCTCAAAGACATCATCAAAATTAGAAGCATTTATCTTCAGCCAACTCTCAATTATCTACATGTAGACTATCCCATTTGTGAATGATTCACTGCAATTTAAAAATTTCTGCTATAATTTAAAATAATTTCTTCCTATCACCTAGCACTTTTATGAAATAATCACCCAATATCTCAGTGATAAATTAAGACCTTGATAAAATAAAATACAGTGGTGTGTGAGGTAAGTTGGTATAAATACCTCATGCCAGATCTTATAATTGACTTCAAATCCCAATGTAAACTATTTTTATTTCTGGATATTTAATAATATTCATAGTATTTCTTCTATAATTGGTCAACTAATCAAATGTGAAATACACTTTTTTATATAACTCTTGATATTTACATATGCATTGACATGTATCTTGAGTAACAAATTCTCCTATTAAGAATATATTTTAAGATATCTAGCTAGCAACTGATAAAAACAGGTACCAACACTTTTAGGTGCCCTGTATTTTCAATATCTTTTATTCTCATGTTCCAATAAAGACTATAAAAATAATGTTCCATGTATTAAATATTTAATAAGTTCTCCTGAATGCCAAAACAAGTCTACGCACTAGAGATTCACGTACTGCATACCAACCCGATAAAACACATTTCTCTAATGAATTTATATTTTTTTGAGGAAGACTATAAACATATAAGAAGTTTCTCAGGTGGTGTTAGTGGTAAAGAGCCTGCCTTTGCTGTCTCTTGCCAATGCAGGAGACAAAAGAGATGCAGGTTCGATCCCTGGATTGGGAAGATCTCCTGGAGGAGAAAATGGCAACCCACTCCAGTATTCTTATCTGAGAAATCACATGGACAGAGGAGTCTGGAGGGTTACAGTCCATAGGGTCATAAAGAGTCGACATGACTAAAGTGACTTTTAGCACATAAACATATAAACAAATGATTAAATGACGGGTTAGATGCCCAAGCTGCTGCTGCTGTTAAGTCGCTCCAGTCGTGTCCGACTCTGTGCGACCCCATAGATGGCAGCCCGTCAGGCTCCACCATTCCTGAGATTCTCCAGGAACCCACTCCAGTGTTCTTGCCTGGAGAATCCCAGGGAGGGGGAAGTCTAGTGGGCTGCTGTCTATGGGGTTGCACAGAGTCGGACACGACTGAAGTGACTTAGCAGCAGCAGCAGTCAAAGAATAATATCCCGAAGAGCAATGTTTGGAAAATCTGAAGAATTTAAAGAACACAGTCATGAGAATGTCCTGTGAGAATATTCCAAACAGAGAAAAAGCAAGTGCAAATGCTCTGAAGCTGACTACAGAAAAAAATTGCAATATATACTGTATATATTTGTGTCTATTTGTGGTTGCATACTAATTTCCCTGCTTATACTAGGGTATCTATTTAATTTTTTCTTGGAAAATAAGTTTTTTTTCTCATTTCCAGGAGGTAATATCAAGCAATTTTTAAAAAATGGTTAATTCATTTCCACCAGGGAATGATTGCTGTTCTTTAGTCACTAAATCATATCTGACTCCTTGAAACCACATGGACCACAGCTTGCTGGGCTCCTTTGTCCAGGGTGTTTCCCAGTAAGAATATTGGAGTTGGTTGCCATTTCCTTCTCCAGGGGATATTCTGGACCCAGGGATCAAACCCACATCTCCTGCATTGGCAGCTGGATATTTTACACTGAGCCACCAGGGAGGCCCAAAGGGGAGTTCATTTAATTGTTATTTAGGATTCTTAAGTCCAAAATTCTTTCTTTTTTCCTTTTTTTTTTTTTTTGAGTTTATTCTAATTAACCACTGACTCTCTACTAAGGTGGAGAAGAAGCCCAATGGGGGCATTTTGGAGGGTGTGTCGGGGACAGTTCTTAGAGTGGTTGTGATGCTTGAGAGTAGAATTAAGAACAAGAAAAGATCAAAAGATGGTAAATCTATGGATTTGGCAGTGTGGGCCTAGTTTTTGGAGGGGTTTTGTTTTGTTCCTTAGAAATGCTGAAGATGGAAGATGGGAAATGTTTTCAGGTCAGCCACATTGCCTTGAGAGTAGACATACTCTTTTTTGTTGTCTTTTTTTTTTTTTCTTCTGATGTTTCTCAGGCTTCATGTATTATTAATCTAATATGTATATGAATGACATCAACAATCTCTAGATGCCAAAGAAATTTTGAATGCCAAAACCTTTCAGCCTTCCTTTAAGGAAGTATTCCTATTAGAAGAATTCCTGTTAAAACTTGGGACAATCACACATCTGAATCTGTACCTTGTAATTAGATAGGGACATGTGATAGGCCCCAGACTATGAAACACATTTAAAATATGAACAAGGCTATTTGTGCTTATTTTGTCAATGCCTATTTCTCTTTCCAGCTCCTGTTTGTCTCTTTTCCTCTTCCTTTCTCTCCCCAACTCCAGTCAAACACTTTAGCCCAACTTAATCACTGTGAACTACTTCAAACAGCTATGATTTTTGGTGATTTAACCAACAGAGGTAAGTTGGACAGACACTGGCGTGTTGCTTCTACTAAAGGTCATAGTAAAGTTCTGTGAGTGTGTGTGTGTGTGTGTGTGTGTGTGTGTGTGTGTGTGTGAGTCACTCAGTAGTGTCTGACTCTTGGCAATCTTATGGATTATAGCCTTCCAGGCTCCTCTGTCTATGGGATTCACTAGGCAAGAATATCGGAGTTGGTTACCATGCCCTCCTCCAGGGAACTTCCCGACCCAGGGACTGAAGCTGCATCTCTTACACCTCCGGCACTGGCAGGCAGATTCTGTACTCACTAAGCCACCTGGGAAGCCCCAGTGGAAATAACTGCAACTGCTTCCTAGCACTTTGGGCTCTCATGTCAGTAGATCCACAGAGAAAGACAAGAGCAATTTATTTGAAAGTTCCTAAGAGGGTAGATTCTAAAGTTCTCATCATAAGAAAAAAAATAAATATATGACATGATGTATGTTAACTACACTTACTGTGGTAATCATTTTGCAATATATGGGGCTTCCCACGTGGTGCTAGTGGTAAAGAACCTGCCTTCCAATGAAGAAGATGTAAAGAAACATGAGCTTGATCCCTGAGCTGGAAAGATCTCCTGGAGGAAGGCATGGCAACCCACTATGTCATAATGATGACAGTGTTTTATGTTAAATATTTATGAAGAAAACTGACTGAAAAAAAGAAAAGAGTTGCTATATTGAATATACATATATATTGAATGAGGAACATTGGTTGCGGTTTCACAATGTGGGTTTCGAGGAATGTGTCCCTGGCAATGCACTGGGGTATAAACCTTGGTGCTTTTGTGCCCAGTGGTCATTGTACATGAGCAAATGGAAGCACAAAAAAAGGTGACTAAAGGCTCAGACTGTTCAGTAATAAGGCTTTGATCATGGGTATCCCTCTTTCCCCAGGCATGGGACCCAGATCACAAGAACTTCTAGCAAAAGATTTGGTGAATCTGGAATGGACTACGGGAAGTAAGAGATGATGAATGTTAATCACAAACCTAGGATTACCTTCAGAATGAAAATAGTAGCTTGTTTTGAAAACTCTTTTAAAGTCTTTTTAAGAGATTACAAATGACCATTTCCTTTAGGGGCTGACACTGCCCTCTCCTTTCAGGGAAGAAGTGAAGATAACTTGCTCTCATGAAAAGTTTCCAATGTCGTGAAAGGATGCAAATAGTTCTGGGTGGACAGTAGTGAACAGTATCCTACCCAAATCATGTATCACGCCCTGCCACTCAATTCTACCCATTCCCATGGGCCTCATTTGCTTTCATTGATTTCCCAGCTGAAGCAGCCTTGATCAAGCCTTTCCCATGGTCGTAAATCACTGGCTACTGCCTCAGCTTTCCTGCCATCATACATGCAGGTGACCTATTTGTAGCTCTGGTTGGCAGGTTATTGAACATATGCATGGGTGATACTGACATGCAAATGGTGAGCCTGAATAACAAACCTGTTGTTATTGTTCAGTTGTCAAGTGGTGTCTGACTCTTCACCCCATGGACTGCAGTGCACCAGGCTTCCCTGTCCTTCATTATTTCCTGGAGTTTGTCCAAGTTTGTATCTACTCAGTCTATGACACCAACCAACCATCTCATCCTCTGTTGCCCTCTTCTCCTGCCTTCAATCTTTCTCAGCATCAGGGTCTTTTCCAATAAGTCAGTTCTTTGCATCAGGTAGCCAAAGTATTAGAGCCTCAGCTTCAGCATCAGTCCTTCCAATGAATATTCAGGGTTGATTTCCTTTAAGATTGACTGGTTGTATTGCCTTGCTATCCAAGGGACTCTCAAGAGTCTTCTCCAGTGCAATAGTTAAGCATCAATCCTTTGGTACTCTGCCTTCTTTATTGCCCAGCTCTCACATCTGTACATGACTACTGGGAAGACCATAGACTTGACTACATGGTAATTAGCCTATTTTCTTGGGCTAAGTAATGCCAGCTGTCCAAAGGGAGAAGAGGGGCAAACAATGGGACTACAGATAAACATTATAGAAAAAAAGGAAAGACATTTCTTTAGAGGGAAATTTTATTAGTAGCTTTCAAACTTTTCTGACTGTAACAGTCAGTAGGCAATAGCTCAGTTGGTAAAGACTCTGCCTGAAGTGCAGGAGACCCTGGTTCGATCCCTGGGTCAGGAAGATCCCCTGGAGAAGAAGAAAATGGCAACCCACTCCAGTACTCTTGCCTGGAAAATCCCATGGACAGAGGAGCCTGGTGGGCTACAGTCCATGGGGTTGCAAGGGTCAGACATGACTTAGTGACTAAATCAGTATAAATATAGAACATTTCAGACATACATAGAAAATATAGCTTAAAAAAAACCATTTATTCTTACTACCTGTGATGCACTGTGGTACTTTCTTTTGTATTATATCTTATTCTATCTCATTTAAAATAAAACTGTTGATCTCTGTAGATGTGTATAAGAGACAGTTACTAGAACATCACTTTGACGACAAAGATCTGTATAGTCAAAGCTATGATTTTTCTAATAGTCATATAAAGACTCTGCCTGAAGTGCAGGAGACCCTGGTTCGATCCCTGGGTCAGGAAGATCCCCTGGAGAAGAAGAAAATGGCAACCCACTCCAGTACTCTTGCCTGGAAAATCCCATGGACAGAGGAGCCTGGTGGGCTACAGTCCATGGGGTTGCAAGGGTCAGACATGACTTAGCGACTAAACCAGTATAAATATAGAACATTTCAGACATACATAGAAAATATAGCTAAAAAAAACCCATTTATTCTTACTACCTGTGATGCACTGTGGTACTTTCTTTTGTATTATATCTTATTCTATCTCATTTAAAATACAACTGTTGATCTCTGTGATCCAAAATTGGATCATGAGAAATAAACATATTAGATTTTGATATGCATTAAAAAATCTAAATTTGTTACTCAGAATTGCCCAATATTACTTTGGATTTTTTTTTAGTAATACATACACATATATGTATATTTACATGTATATATACACATCTTTATGTGTAAGTATGTGTACTGAATTTTGATGTAGGGTAAAGATATCAGAAAATATATTGAGTGTCCCTGCTCTACACTGTTACACATCAAATTATGAATTCAAAGGAAAGGACCTAGGTCAGTGTCTGAGGCCAGGACTGCATGGGAGCCTAATATTTATCATGTTAGAAAGCAAAATAGATAAATTTCAAATATTTATTATTATACTTTGGCAATGTACTTATTTATCTAGTCTTGATTTCCCCTAATATTGATTAAATATTGATAAATCACGTTAGGAAATTCCAAGCGGCTTCAGCTAAACTAAGAAAACAAAGAGAGAGCTATTTGGGTCACATCTAGACTAATGAAAAAGGACAGATAAGATGTCTGTACTCAGGGGTCTAGATGTGATTGAAGTTGCCGGTGGCAGGGGAAGTGGAAGAGGATTAGATAAAAAAGTGAAAAATCTGAAGGGATTGAGTCTGACTCTTTTCAATGCTTACTTAAGAGTTTTCACTCTTATTCTCTTTGTTATTTTTAAACAAGGAGGCTCTTGAGCAACTAGCAGTGGCATAAATACACCATAGGGCACAAGAAGGATCATTACACACACACAAAATAAAAAGACTCGGGATATGGGAGAACAATTATACATTTACTCACTTTACAAATTCCACTTTATCTAGGCAAACCTTTTTTCTCTAAGAATAGATGGCAATTTTTCATTATCAGGTTATAATACTCTATTAACTTTGTTTTACATAATTTGAAAATAAATTATTCTAAAACAGTTTCAGATAATTTTAAAGCTCAAATAAACAACACTTTTAGAATTTCTTCCGTATCGCCAGTAAGAAATTTTCTTACTTTTTCCTAAAATTTTAAAGCTTCATCTTTTTGACCTTTCAATCTTTAAGCCACCAGATATTTTTATGTATGATGTAATGAAGAAACCCTGTATTTTTTTCCACCAGATTTTCTGAATTCTTTCCTTATTATTCTACAGTAGTGACGATTCTGCTGTATATCAAGTTTAAATTGATGTGTGAGTTTGTTTCTGGACTGTCTATTCTATTTCACAGTTAATTTTATTTATCAGTCTTCAGCTGCCAAAGGTTAATCACTAGAGTCTAGTATGCTTTTATTTTTCTGTTGTTTTTATTTATCTATGGCTGCATTACAGATTACTCTAGAATGTACTGGTTTAAAATAACAATGAGCATTTATTATCTCTCACATTTTGTGCAGATCAGGACCTTGGGAGTGACTTTGTTGTGTGTTTCTGGCTTTGGTCCTCACTGACCTCAAGCTGTTGGCTGAAGCTGTAGTCATCCACAGACTAGAGGATGTGCTTCCAAGGGGGCTCACTTACATGGCTCACAAATTGATACTCATTTCTGCTGGAAGGGCTCAGTTCTATTCATGGGTCACTCCTCATGAATTCTTGAATATCCTTGTTCTCAACTGGATTGTCTATTCTATTTCATAGTTAATTTTATTTATCAGTCTTCAGCTGCCAAAGGTTAATCACTAGAGTCTAGTATGCTTTTATTTTTCTGTTGTTTTTATTTATCTATGGCTGCATTACAGATTACTCTAGAATGTACTGGTTTAAAATAACAATGAGCATTTATTATCTCTCACATTTTGTGCAGATCAGGACCTTGGGAGTGACTTTGTTGTGTGTTTCTGGCTTTGGTCCTCACTGACCTCAAGCTGTTGGCTGAAGCTGTAGTCATCCACAGACTAGAGGATGTGCTTCCAAGGGGGCTCACTTACATGGCTCACAAATTGATACTCATTTCTGCTGGAAGGGCTCAGTTCTATTCATGGGTCACTCCTCATGAATTCTTGAATATCCTTGTTCTCATTCAGTAGCTCAGTCATGTCTGACTCTTTGCAACCCCATGGACTGTAGAACTCCAGGCTTCCCTGTCTTTCACCATCTCCCAGAATTTGCTCAAACTCAGGTCCATTGAGTCAATGATGTCTGTCGTCCCCTTCTCCTCCTGCCCTCAATCTTCCCCATCATCAGTGACTTTTCCAGTGAGTCAGCTCTTTGCATCAGGTGGAGCTTCAGCTTCAGCATTAGTCCTTCCAATGAATATTCAGAGTTGGTTTCCTTTAGGATTGACTGTTTTGATCTCCTTGCTGTCCAACAGATTCTCAAGAGATTTCTCCAGCACCGCAGTTTGAAAGCATCCATTCTTTAGTGCTTAGCCTTCTTTATGACCCAGCTCTCAAATACATACATCCATGACTATTAGAAAAATCATAGCTTTGACTATACAGATCTTTGTCGTCAAAGTGATGTTCTAGTAACGTGTCAGCTTAGTTGTTCTACTATGAGCAATTCAATGGAGAAAGAGGACCAGGAGGAATTTATCCTTTTAACAGCTTACCATTGGGAGTCACAAAGCATCACTTCTCCATATTCTATACATCAGAAGAGATGGATAATTCCAGCCTTCATTCACAAGAAATTTTACTGAAAAACTTAACTACAAATTCATAGATTTGTATATATTTTGACATGGAGAAGAAAATGGCAATCCACTCTAGTATTCTTGCCTGGAGAATCCCATGGACAGAGGAGCCTGGTGGGTTACAGTCCACAGGGTCGCCAAGAGTCAGATACAACTGAGCGACTTCACTGACATGATAATATGTTTAGTTTTCCTTTGGCAATATAAATACTTGACCTAAATTAATAGGTTTTTCTGATGTTTTACTATTTACAGATTTATTGGGGTTTCCTACTTTATTTCCAATAGGTTTTGGTAAGCTAAATCTTAGGGAAAATAACCCCCTACATCACTGGCAAAATATCTTAATATTTTTCATAAATGTAAATGTTTTATTGCTTACAAAGTATTGTCACTCACCAAAAATAAGTTTGAACATTGGCCAAAACATAACCTGTCTAAACTTTCTCTTTTTTAATGCAAAGTAATATTTTAATATTCTTGCATTTACATAGTTCTTTCTAGGTGACAAAATAGTTTGATGCAACTTCTAGTTTTTTTGTTTGCTCACTAGCTAAACAAAACTATAAATCTGAAACAGTTATTAATGCTAAGTTATAGATAAGAAAACTGCATTTTTAATCCTTTGATAGGATTTTCAGTGATTTGCTGAAAGGCTTTCATAATAAAACTAGTAAGTGGACATACTGTGATGTTCTTTATACTTTATTAAGTATCTTTCATTTATTAACCATAAGATGAATTCCAGTAATGTTGGCTCTTGGTAGCTTCCCAAGTTGGATCAATAAAGTGTATGAAATTCTTATTACCTTAGTGATCTTTTGTATAAAATTTAGCACAAATTTGCTTTTTGGTATAAATGACATTTAATACCAATACAGACAGTACTAATTTGCTACTCAGTGCAATATAATATGACTGTTAGGACTGACAAAGTCTACATAAATTACTATAACTTGTATGGAAAAAAAGATGCAAGTCACTATACTACAGCCTTCAAAAGGGTTGCATATAAATTAGATACTTTTAAACAACACAATGATGGATGAATTGAATTATACATAAATAGAAAGATGTTTTTAATATTTTTCTTTGTCCTAAATCTTTCTGCTTTATGATAATGATTACACTGTTGAAATTTAAAATATATACACATCATAGGTAACAGTGAGATAGACTAGGTAAAATTGTGTTTATACTATACTGAGTGATATACATATTTACAATATTTTTCTTCATATTGCATCATAACCTTATATATCTGCAAAATGAGAGTGTTAGTCACTCAGTTGTGTCCAACTCTTTGCAACCACATGGACTATAGCCCACCAGGCTTCTCTGTCCATGGAATTCTCCAGGCAAGAATACTGAAGTGGATAGCCATTCCCTTCTCCAAAAACATCTGAAAAGTGTCCCAGACCACACAAACAAAAAGCAATGAAAACAAACTAGAACAACAAACATGAGAAATTGTTGATGCATGAATAGTAATAACAAAGTTAGATAGAAATTTAGAAATATTTAGAAATGAACTCTAATGGAAGATAAACTCATTTATTTTCCACAAAAATGGTGTAGAAGCCCAACCCCATTTTAAGGTTATTCAGTTTGTTCAAAACTCAACAAAATTACAACCTTTTTAAAAACCATATGAAAATGCACTCAACTTGAAATATACTTAATGTGCCTTCATAATGTGATTCATAGGCCAACTGGTAACTGAAAACTGACTATTTTCATTAAAGACGTTGTTTCAAGACATCTGGGGCTTCCCTTGTGGCTCTGAGGGTAAAGAATCTGCCTGCAATGCAAGAGACCCGAGTTTGATCCCTGGGTTAGGAAGATTCCCCTGGAGAAGGAAATGGCAACCCACTCCAGTATTCTTGCCTGGAAAATTCCATGGATAGAGGAGCCTGGTAGGCTGCAGTCCATGGTGTTGCAAAGAGTTGGACATGACTGAATGACTAATATACTTCAAGACATCTGGTCTATTCAACTGAATCATTGAAATCATGCATCTTCTGACACTTAAATCTCATTTTTAATGCATTGTTCCCTCCATTTGTTGATTAGCTGCTTCAGTCAGTTTGCAGTATCTGATTTTTAATCCGTGGTTATAATTCAATATTATATACCACTGGAACAGACCATGATTGGTGTAATTAGAAGAGTAAGAACCATGAAGTGAGCAACAGAGTCTTAATAAATTTCTACCTTAGTTTACCAGAAGTAACCTGAACAACCACAAAACGCTAGTGTTTCTTTTATCTGTTTCTCGTCTTTGCATTGTTCCATCACTAGACTAATAGTGAAATGATTTTAACATTGCAGTTTGCAAAGTTGGAATGCCTATTCCTAGGTACTAGGCTATTTTTCAAATCATACATTTTCTCACAGCTAAACCTCAAAAGAAGACATCATTAACTATCAGTATACTACAAATGCTTATAACTTAGTATGTAGTTTAAACATGGTAATGAGACATTTATTGTCTGATTACCACCACAAAGAAATTCCAACCTTTTTGTATATTCATGGAGTCAAACTGAAAAAAAATTATTTCTCTGGAACTTCATTTCTCACATGCATAATGAATGATGCTGCTGTCAGCAATCAATCCAAAATAGCACAAATCATACATTTTCTCACAGCTAAACCTCAAAAGAAGACATCATTAACTATCAGTATACTACAAATGCTTATAACTTAGTATGTAGTTTAAACATGGTAATGAGACATTTATTGTCTGATTACCACCACAAAGAAATTCCAACCTTTTTGTATATTCATGGAGTCAAACTGAAAAAAAATTATTTCTCTGGAACTTCATTTCTCACATGCATAATGAATGATGCTGCTGTCAGCAATCAATCCAAAATAGCATTGGCATAATATACTCCACAGCCAGACATGACATGCAGACAAATAGAAACCAATATTCATTCCTCTAATAAATTTATGTCGACATGGACAATAGCATATTAGAGTCAGCTCACTCCTGTCTATGTGTTTACCATATGTG
>SJYC01107268.1:0-13849 GCA_006408675.1 Madoqua kirkii | reverse complement strand
AGCTGAAACTCCAGTACTTCGGCCACCTCATGAGAAGAGTTGACTCATTGGAAAAGACTCTGATTCTGGGAGGGATTGTTGGCAGGAGGAGAAGGGGACAACAGAGGATGAAATGGCTGGATGGCATCACAGACTCAATGGACGAGAGTCTGAGTGACCTCCAAGAGATGGTAATGAACAGGGAGGCCTGATATGCTGAGATTCATGGGGTTGCAAAGAGTCAGACATGACTGAGCGACTGAAATGAACTGAACTATACTGAATTATTTATCAATACTAAAATATACATATAATAACTGCTTAATAAAAAAATAATAGAATAAAATATGTTTTGGAGAAATGTTTGGCCATATCTAGGGCTTCGCTGGTGGCTCAGCTGGTAAAGAACGTGCCTGCCAACGCAGAGGATGCAAGAGATGAGAGGTTGATCCCTGAGTCAGGAAAATCCCCTGGAGAAGGAAATGGCAACCCATTTCAGTATTCTTGCCTGGAAAATTCCATGGAGAGAGGAGCCTGGTGGGCTACAGTCATGGTCTACAGTTCACGGGGTTGCAAAGAGTCGGGCACAACCATATCTAGAATACTCCACCAAAAGTCTCATCAACGAAGGTCAAAGTCATGTGCCTGGCCCTTAATATAAAGACCAGCAGAAGTCCTTAAATTTTCCAGTGAATAGGAAATACATGGATAATTTATCTAAAATGAATATTTCTGAATCCCACACCACAGAGATCCTCATTAGGTGAATCTGGTGTGGCTCCTGTGTGTATGTTAGTTGCTCAGTTGTGTCAGACTCTTTGCGACCCCATGGACAGTAGCCCACCAGGCTCCTCTGTCCTTGGGATTCTGCAGGCAAGAAAACTGGAATGGATTGTCATTCTCTTCTCCAGAGGATCTGCCCAACCCAGGGATCTAACTTGGGTCTCCTGCATTACAGGCGGATTCTTTAGCATCTGAGCCACCAGGAGAGTCTATGTAAATCCTTATGTGAGTCCAGCACTGGAGTAGGTAGCCTATCCCTTCTCCAGCGGATCTTCCTGACCCAGGAAACAAACTGGTGTCTCCTGCATTGCAGGCGGATTCTTTACCAACTGAGCTATCAGGGAAGCCCATGTAAATCCTTATGTGAGTCCAAATTATTGGTCACTCCTAGTAAGCAGCATTTTTAAAATGTGCATGCTAAGTCATTTCAGTCATGTCTCTTTTTGATCCCACAGACAGTAGCCCACCAAGCTCCCCAGTCCATGAGATTCTCCAGGCAAGAATACTGGAGTGGGTTACCGTGCCCTCCTCCAAGGGATCTTCTCCACCCAGGGATCAAACCTGCATCTTTTGCGCCTCCTGCATCTCTTGCATCTCCTGCATTGGCAGGCAGCTTCTTTGTCATTTTGCCACCTGGGAGTAAGTTTGCAATATTCCAAATCTGACAAAATATTTGTTGAAAAAGTTTTGGGGAAATACTGTCCTACATTCTTATTTGTCATTGCAGTACATCACTATGGAAGTATATTTCAATAACTATCAAAATTACACATGCAGTTGTGCTTGACTTGGCAATCCGATTTCTAAAAATCTATCTCAAACACACACATAATGTTCTTGAATATAATTTTAAAGAATACTTCCCCTGATTCTGATGCAGGTTGCCAGGAAGAAAAACTGCATTGAAGTTGACCTTTAAAATGTGCTTTCCCTTTTTCAACTGATTACCTTTTATATGGTAGACCAAGCACTGTTTATAGAACAGGACATTTTTAATAGGAGGGAAGCATGTTGACCTAAGGAGTTTTTGTCTGAAGTTCTAAAACACACTCAAATGACTTTCAACAGTAGAAGCAGAAGCAGTAATGACCGCTGCTAACACTTCTATAACACTTACTCCATAAATAGTACTGCCAAGCCACAAAATAAAGAGCCAACCCAGTAAAGTAACAGAAAATAACAATGTGTGATGGACAGTTCTCAACTCTGCTCTCTTTCCAGTAGAGAAAGGAAAAACTAGTAAAAGCTGAAGAGGCCTCTGGAGAGATTTATAGGATACATCCAAGAGAGCATCCTGACTAAATTATGAGAGGCAAGGATAAGTTACTGGGGTAGTTTTGACACAGGGATGAACATGATACATCCCTAGATCATTTTGCCACATAATTCTTCAAAACTTACAGTTCATCTATAAAAAGTGAATTGAGTTCTAAGGTATTCTCTGTTCTTGCTAAACATATGCATGGTTCATTTCCTCGGTTTATGAATTATGCAGGCCCTTTCCCCGCTGTTCTTCTGCCCTGTGAGACAAGGCCTTTGGCCATTGCACTCACTGCATTTCTCTGAAAGGCAAATAGGGAGTGAATGTGAAAGTGTTAGTCCCTCAGTCGTGTCCCACTCTTTGTGACCCTGTGGACTGTAGCCTACTAGGCTCCTCTGTCCATGGGTTTTCCCAGCAAGAATACTGGATGGGTTGCCATTTCCTCCTTAAGGATATCTTCCCAACCCAGGGATTGAACCTGCATCTCCTGTGTCTCCTGAATTGCAGGAAGATTCTTTACCTGTGGACACTGCCAAGGCACATCCATTTTCCCTAATGTCTTTCCCCCTCTTTTCTCTCTCTTCCTCTGTCCCCTTAAATATACCACATTTACTAAATTGAACTTAGATCCTGACACAATTCAGGTTTTCCATTTAGAAGTGAAAGTTAGGCTGTAGGGACCAAACAGCCTAGCAGCTGTGAGCAGACATTACGCAATCTAGCCTAGGACAAGAAGTTCGGAGCTATTCTTCTTAACATGAAAATGAGCTTGATATTTAATTTGCTGCATTTTTTTTTTCATCTAGTTCCAAGAGCTAAGAGGAGAATTGCATCCAAACTGGCTCCATTGATTTCTCACTCAGGGTGCACATACTTTTTTCCTCTTAAATATCTGATGAGATAAATGTGGACACTCCAAATATAATGACAAAGCACCTTAATAGCTATCACTGAAATGAGCCTTGTTCAGCAGGTATTTAGTTCTTGGACTGTTAATCTGCTTCCTCTTAAAACTACATTTCTGCCCTCTGGTTTTGATACACAGCTTTTCAAGAATGAAGAGATTTTTTCTTCTTTCAAATATTTAAGATTTTTTTGAGCAATGGTTCTTTTGTAAAAGCTCTGAATGAGACCAGGAAACATTTTCTCTTAAATATCTGCCATTTCCACTGAAGTTGCTCAGGTACTGACGTATAGCATTCATAGAGGCTTCCTCAGAGGAATTCCACTAAGGGAGCTGAACACCCAATACCCTAGATTTCTTAGAAAGTCTCCTCTATCCTTTCTCTACCCAAGCAATTAAAAATATAGCTGAATGTTGAATAAAACATCCAAGCACACTGGTTTTGCAAAAATGAATGGCGTAATTTTTAGTTCTGTCAGGGCATCCTGACTGGTATTCTTAGAATGGAATAAACACGTTTATTTCCATCATGTTTCACTACTCGCTATTCACTGAATCCTTGACTACTGCACAAAGCCTTTCACAAGTATCAGATTCAAAATGTAACAACCAAATATACAGTATGCTGTATGTGCTAGGTGTTAGGCTAGAGATGAAATAATAGGCTAAGACAATGTTGCTAAATATCTGAGAAATTTAAATTTTGTGGCAGAGGCTGACTACCTGGAGCTATGCTATATTCAGTCAGTGCTTACCTCTCGATCTCAAAGGCTGTTTACTTTAAACCCCTGCGACTCCCTGCCTGTGGGTGTTGTTCTGATGCAGGAGCATACTTGACCCTCAGAAGTGCCAGAAAATTAGAGCTTCTGGGAGCAGCATTCCACCACTGATGGAGGGGGATTTGGTGGACACATGACCCAGTTTTGCACTTGGAGCTAGTAACTCTGAGATGTTTTCTACCTCACCACCCAGACTTTGCAGAGCAACTGTGCCTCAGTTGCCCTCAGTGTTTGTCTCTTCAATAAAGTAGCCTTAACTTTCTTCTCTTCCTCATTTTGCTTCTTCATTTCCTGAATTGCATCTTGAGGTGCCCTTCCAAAGGAAGTACTCAAACTCACATCTTGGTTTTAGACTTGATAGGGATTATATATCTAGGGTTTCATCTCTTGCTGTATTTCTGTCTCCTTCATGGAATCTCCCATCCCTTCCCTCTCCATGTGGTCTCTCTTGTAGGAGAACCAGGTAACTTATATGACAGTTCAGGGATTCTAAGAATGCAAATGTAGAAACTGCCACTTCTTGTTAAGGTTAAGGCCTGAAACTAGAAAAATGCCACTCTTGTTGCATTCTATTAGTTAAAGCAACCTGCCAAAATTTAAGGAGAGCAGACAACAACAGAGACATGGAAACCAGAAGACAAAGTTCTTTGGGGACACCAGTGCAATGAACTACCCACCATGGGTGTATGAGATCACACCCCCATAAGTCAACAAATTAAAAACAAAAGGTAGGAGAGAGTCTAATAGTATATAATTTAACAGTTTTATCATTCAGGACAGGCAGATGTTAAAAATAGACCAAGGGTCTATAGCTTTCTAATTTCTTCTTTATTCTATAGGAAATCTTGGAGCACCTCATATGTGTTCTAAATTTTTCTAGACACTGTAGGAGTACTTGTCCTCAATGAATGCAAGCAATTCCATTATTTTGGTCATCTTTTTCTACTTGGTATGAAATCCCTATGATTAGGACATGTTTCTCCATGCCATTCTCCCTACCTGGATATCACTTAGCTCTTTGATTCATTGTTATTGCTAAACTTTCTATTTATCTTTCTAGTCCATATCAGTGTCATTTCATTAGGGATTCAGAGCTCTTTGTATGTCTTCTCTTTAATTGTTGGCAGAATCAAATTTACTTTTTTATATTTGTTTCAGATTCCCCACTAGTTTTAAATTCCATGGGAAGAGGGACCCTTCTTTGAGTCACTATAGAACCTGAGACATAGTCAACATTCTAAATATGAACTGAGCCAATTAGTGAATGAATGAATAAATAAACCTTAATGTTGTGTGCTGCTGGTTACATGCTCTATTTATTTAAGGTTATTCTCTAGAAATACAGCTTAAAAAAGAAACTCATCCTTTCTCTGTTGACACACATATATATATATTTATGTAGCAATATATAACCATAGTTCCATGGTCAAGGAATGTTAGAAGCAACCAAAATCTTGAAGCAGTCAACATAATTTTAAAGAAATTCATATAAGCCACCACTTTTAATGGCTCTGAGAATCTTTCTTTTTTTCCCTGTGAGTCAAATGGCTTGATTTTAGGACTTAGGTCATTTGTCTCTATATCCCATATGTTTTCAGATAGACTCTAAAAATTTGTTGAATCCCTGAATGTATACATTTAACTGTCACAGTTGATCATTTAATTAAAATTATAATAGACATGGTTAAAGATGTTTCTGCTTTACACTAGAATGTTAATGATTTAACTTAATTATTCCTAGTGCTTATATCCCATAAAATGACTCAACTTGGCATTTAAGCTTTCCAAAGAAATTCCTACTTCTAAGTTGTTCTCTGATTATAATCACATTTGATTTAACTTGCCTAGCCTATGACTGCAAAATTAGTTACATTACTGAAAGAAATGGACAGAAATTTCATAGGTTTATAAATCTATAAGTTGGTATACGTAAATCTTGATATATATATATATACATATATATATATCATATCATATATATATGTTAACTGATGACATTTAAAAATTGAAAATTCTAGATGGTCCCACGTAGGCTGTATATCAGTTGATATACATTATAAATATATTCCACGTATAACTTTCTAAATATGGTAGAAGTTAGAGTTTATTCACTCTATAAAAAATGCCCTTCCAGGACTTCATTGCTCTAATCCCAGCTCAGGATGGCATATTGCAAATGAAATATAAGTAGCCAGTATTTACACAATTTTCAGTGGATAGGCTCTCCTAACAAACCTCTGTTCTGTGTTTGCCAGAGAATATAAATTCCTTCTCAAGAAAGAATATTGCCTGTCTTATAAATGCTGTAGCCTGCACAAAATCTTGCAAATCCAACAAAGTTTTAGGTTCTTAGTAGACATAAAATTTGTCATTTCAATCCCGGGACTGTATAGACTTAACCTTTTGCAGTGGGTCTTACATCCTTGAGACCTCAGCCCGGTAGAGAGATACTTGTGTTTTAGAGTGCAGCTGTCTTCCCCCAGGCATTTTGTTTGAAGTTGCCTGTCTTATAAATGCTGTAGCCTGCACAAAATCTTGCAAATCCAACAAAGTTTTAGGTTCTTAGTAGACATAAAATTTGTCATTTCAATCCCGGGACTGTATAGACTTAACCTTTTGCAGTGGGTCTTACATCCTTGAGACCTCAGCCCGGTAGAGAGATACTTGTGTTTTAGAGTGCAGCTGTCTTCCCCCAGGCACTTTGTCTGAAGGCCCAGAAAGAGCTAGACTGCATCATTATCTAGTCATCAGGCAAGGATGCTGATAGCAATATTAAATAACTGATAATGACGTAAAAAAGGACAAGTACTCAGAAGTAGCAGGCAATATCTTAGAAGCAATTTCATCTCTTTGCCTTTGCTTTTTTCCCCACTGTTCATTTGTGCCTGTTACGGGATGTAGAGCACAAACAGAAGTCTAACAACACTGCAGAAGCTTCCTCTTTGATTGTAGGAGGGAATTCCTGAAACTTTAAGGCACAAATACATACAATAATCTTAAAACACACTAATTTTTATTTTATTCAACCAGTTGTCTATTTGTTCAGAATTCAGAATAATAGTAATATTTTTCGTGTGTGTGCTTTAACATCCATAAGTGACATTTTAGTTAAATGAACCAAAAATATTTCCCAAACCATTGACAAGACTAGGGACAGGGTTTGAAACTATTTAGAAAACTTTCCTCCATGCCATCCATTGGTTTCCTTACTGTTAAATATCAATCACCCTGCTTAATATCACTTGAAAGACTAACCCTGTTTTTTGCCAGTTCTTCAAAACCCAGCCAGTGGTAACCAACTCTCATTAGGAAAAGGTATACAAATGTGTTTTCATTTGTCTTCCTTAACATCAATCATGTGTGTGCATGCCTGCTAAGTCACTTTGGTAGTGTCCAGACTTCTCTGTCCATGGGATTCTTCAGGCAAGAATACTGGAGTGAGTTGCCATGCCCTCCTCCAGGGGATTTTCCCAACTCAAGGTTTGAACCCACATCTCCTAATGCCATATGTAAAATATTTTTTTTCCTTGGAATACTAGATCCAGCTCCATTCTCTGCATGATCTTATGTCAATCACACACACACACACACACACACACACACACACACACACATATATAGCTTTGAGTGAAGTTTCAAAAACTTCGGTGTATTATCATCTCTTTTTTTATATTTATAATTTTATTTTTACTTTATTCTACTTTACAATACTGTATTGGTTTTGCCATACATTGACATGAATCAGCCACAGGTGTACATGACCTCTCAATCCTGAAACCCCCTCATCTCTTACAAATAAATTTAGAGATCCAAACCCCAAAGCCCAGTGATGTATTCAGTCTTGTGCAAAGAGCGAATCATTATCTTACATAAATTCAGTTTTGGTTTCACAGTTAGGAAGCCAGCTGCAGATTATTTAAATGCTAACTGTGATGGTATTTCACATATCTATTTGTGGTTCAAGGGTATACTGCTAGATCAGTGTGCAAAGAAAAATAAATTTGCCATGAAACTTACAATCAGTGATTCTACATCTTACCTGTCTTGGTCAGAGCACCTCACATGTGATCTCAGGGCAAAGGGATGGCTGAATCAAATGTACCTTCCATATTAATGTCCACTACATCAAACGCAATGGACAGGGCACTTTCAGGGATGATACTGAATTATTTCCCTGAGTTCAGGTTCCTGCGGTCATTCATGGTTTCTTCTAAACCATTTTGAAGTGGCATCATGATTCTCATCCTAAGATGGACAAATTCGAGGCAGGAAAGAGCAGGAAAAAAAATCAGCCAATAAATCTTAAGGAAAGGAAATAGAGGCATAGGAACTCTAAAGTAGTCATAATGTCTTTAAGGTTTAGAGAATTCTACATCCTTTAATAGTCTTTCCAGGTGGTGCTAGTGGTAAAGAACTTGTTTGCCAATGCAGGAGATATAAGAGATGCGGGTTTGATCCCTGGGTTGGGAAGATCCTCTGTGGGAGGAAATGGCAACCCACTCCAATATTCTTGCCTGGGAAATCCCATGGACAGAGGAGACTGGTGGGCTACAGTCCATAGGGTCGCAGAGTCGGACATGACTGAAGCAAGTTAGCATGCACATATCCTTTAAAGTGCTCAGATTACTGGTTCAAAACAATCTCTAAAAGTGACCTAAAGCTGGAGTTAGAACTGGAAGCTTGTACCTTCCTAGACATGATTCTCAGGAATCTTACAAGTAAACATGACAACATATACATGTTTGTTCAATTGTCAAGATATCTTCTGCTCAAGTTTTGGGGATTCACCCATACGCACTTAGTGGATAACAAGTACGAATGTGATGTTAGTTCCTCAATGCACTCTTTTTGTTTTAATATAGTGGCATCAAAATTTTGTTTTAAATATGAGTTTCTATAGCAAAAACAATGTGTGAAAGGGAAGACTTTATGTCACCTAAGCTTCACTACTTTTGAACAAAAGGTAGCTTGAGAGTGATTTTAGGTAAAGCAAAGAAGAACTAAAGAGCCTCTTGATGAAAGTGAAAGAGGAGAGTGAGAAAGTTGGCTTAAAACTCAACATTCAGAAAACTAAAATCACGGCATCTGGTCCCATCACTTCATGGCAAATAGATGGGGAAACAATGGAAACAGTGATACACATTATATTTTGGGGCTCCAAAATCACTGCAGATGGTGATTGTAGCCATGAAATTAAGACACTTGCTCTTTGGAGGAAAAGCTATGACCAACCTAGACAGCATATTAAAAAGCAGAGACATTACTTTGCCAACAAACATCTGTCTAGTCAAAGCTATGGTTTTTACAGTAGTCATGTATGTATGTGAGAGTTGGACTGTAAAGAAAGCTGAGCACCTAAGAATTGATGCTTTTGAACTGTGGTGTTAGAAAAAACTATTGGGAGTCCCTTGGACTTCAGGAGATCCAACCAGTCAATCCTAAAGGAAATCAACCCTTAATATTCATTGGAACAGATGATGCATAAGCTGACACTTCAATACCTTGGCCACCTGATGTGAAGAACTGACTCACTGGGAAAGACCCTGATGCTGGGAAAGACTGAAGGCAGGAGGAGAAGGGGGCGAGGATGAGAAGGTTGGATGGCATCACCGATTCAAAGGATATGAGTTTGAGTAAGCTCCAGCAGTTGATGGCGGACAGGGAAGCCTGGTGTGCTGCAGTCCATGGGGTCACAAAGAGTCAGACATGACTGAGTGACTGAACAGAACTGAGCTACCAAGTAAAGGGTTTCCCTGAAGGCTCAGATGGTAAGGAATCTGCCAGGTAAAACACTGGACATTCAGTTAAATATAAATTTCAGATAAAGAAATTGGTTTATTATATGGAATGTACTTAAACTAAATAATATGTGCTATTTATATGAAGTGTATATTTAACTGGACACCCTGCATTTTCATTCGCTACATGAAAGACTTAGTGATAATTCAAATATATACATATCATATAAATACCTTGTGATTAAACATTCCTTCTAAAATAGATTCATATTTCAACAAGTCCAACTAAAAATAAAACATTCTGATTGAGCGTTTGCTCAATATAAAAACCTTAGTAGATTTGTAGCCATTTTATTAATTGCAAATGCATTTGGCAAAATTTAAGAAATGAAATTTTATTTTGAGATAATGTCGATGGTTTCTAAATGTTAGTTTCTAATATGTGAAGAAGTCATTGCCCAAACATGGGAGTATCCTTTCTTCCTTATTTCCTTTCTTCCCTTCCAATGTATTTATTTATTTCCTTTTTTCTCTGCCTTCCAAGGTGGCACCTAGTGTCCTGTTTTCTGGTTATTTGGGTGGAACCTATACACAAGCACCAGACTGTGGATACAGGGACCATCTTTGAGGTCAGAGAAAAAGTGGGGGGGGGGGGAATAAAAAGAAAAGGAAGGAAAGAAAAGAAATAAGAAAGGAAATCCAGAATTTGGGCAATTACTTCTTCCATGTTTTATACGCAGGTTAGTTGATCTGACCAGTAGACTCATCATCAGTAGTGACAGGTTGCTTCTGAGGTGTAGTTTTACAAGACATTATAGCTTCTGCTTCATTCTCTTGGATTACTGATCCGGGGGAAGCCAGCTGTCTTGTACAGAGAGGATCACATGGCAGAGTACTAAAGTCTCCTTCCAAGAGCCAGTTAGCAACTGAAGTCTATCCATGGCCATGTGAGTGAGATACCTTAGAAACAGATGGTACAGCCCTAGCCAAGTCTTCTGATGACTGCACTTATGCATGGCTGCAACC
This sequence comes from Madoqua kirkii, assembly GCA_006408675.1. Taxonomy (NCBI): domain Eukaryota; kingdom Metazoa; phylum Chordata; class Mammalia; order Artiodactyla; family Bovidae; genus Madoqua; species Madoqua kirkii. The sequence continues at coordinate 3,379 of SJYC01107268.1, read as the reverse complement.
TCTTAAGAGACCTTGATCACACACTTGAGTGGTTCTAAAGTGACTAACTCTCAGAAATTGTGTGAGATAATACACATTTATTGTTTCAAGCCACAGAGTTTTGGAGTAATTTCCTATGCAGCAAAATAGAACTATTATATTTAGGAAATGTGCTTTGAAAATAGATTTAAAAAAATCAGAATAGTCCATACTAAGGTCTTCAATTCATCTAAATGTCTTTGAGACTATAATTTGTAGAACAAAGAGAACATCCTTAAATACAATTCCATCTACTTTAAAAAAATTGTAATCATAGTACAGATCTAAATCTTATTATTCCAATCAGTTTCCTGATGTTTTTATTTCTGTTTGAATATCATGCCAGATTCGCACTACTTATTCAAAATCTAGGCTATTCGTCTAGTCTTGTCTCAACAGAAAGCCCTGTAGCTCTATACATGCTGACATCCAGCCATGACGTCTAAACTTCACAGGGCATGAATAACACATTTAATTTTGATGATTGCCATTTTGACACACAACATATTCCCTTTGCTTGTTAGTGGAATTCTAGTGATTCTAACAACTTCTTCTAACATCTGTGTTGAAACTCATTGCTATATTTCTTATACTGATGGGTTTTGGCTCCTTCACATTCCAATGTCTGTCCTAAACTAGCAAAACCTAACGTTTCTTTACATAAAATAAAATGCACTTATAGTCTTCTTCCTTTAATATAACAATTAACTGATGAGCACATTCACATGGTTTTGCTATTTAAAACAAAAACAACCAACAGATCAAAATTTCTTTTACTTGACAGCAGGGCAGTTGTCCTTCATCTTTCTCGGCACCAGGGACCCATTTCATGGAGACAAATTTTCCAAGGACCAGGGGTAGGGGGTGGTTTCAGGATGATTCAAGCATATTACATTTATTGTGTACTTTATTTCTAATCTAATGTGACTACTGGTCTGACAGGAGGTACTGCTCTGCAGCCTGGAACTTGGGGACCCCTGCTAGTGCATCTTCCTGATTTGTCATTTTGATATCACACAAGACTTATTTGGCAATGAAAACATTCTTTCCATTTGCTGGTATTTTTGTCTTGCAAAAGATTTCTTTGTCAGGTTAATGTTTCTCCTTGTTTATACTTAAGACTATCTTGGGGATACTTAATCACTTTATTTTGCCCTACTAAGTTTAATCCACTGGCATTAATGCTTACAAAGTGTCATCATAAATATAGGATTCTTAGATTTACTATTTCATCTGTTTTATACAGCCACACTACATGGTGTAATGCTTTTCTCATAAGCTTAAAACCTCACTGAACTGTGATTCATCTGGTGTTAAACACATAAAAATCTTCCTTCATATTATAAGACCACCTTTTAGTCACTATAAAATACGTTAAGCCTGCTATGCATGTTAATTTCTAAAAATATTGCAGAAGTAGTATCTCATTACTAAGGTTTGGGTAACTTTTTAAAAATTCCTTTGCAACTTATTTGTTGTTTGGCTTAAAAATAGAAGGCCATCGTGTTATGCTTTTATAAAGCAGGTATATTTAAAAAATACACTTCTTGAAAGAATGGCTTACTTTTTCATCAACCTTTTCTGCACAGTTGGTTTGTTCAAAGGATTTTGACATTTTTAAGTTTCTCAGAAGTAAGGCAACTTGCTTCTATCTCTTCACTACTCAAGAAACAAACAGTTGATATGATCATTGTAAGTAGTATTATTTAATGAAACTTAGATGACGATTGTTCTATTATTTTGAGAAAATTAGCTCACAGATAAGAGTTTTAACATTCCATTAGTAAAAAAAAATCAACCCAAAGAATTCTGTTTAAAAAAAAAACTTTAAAAGCACATATATAAGCTTTTAAGCTTCCTAAGCATTATTTTTTAAACAAAATACATATATATTCCAACTGGGCCAATTTATTTATTTGCCAAATAACCACTGAGCACTTATTCACTGTGCTAAGTGCCTAGAATTAAAAAGGCTAATAACTATAATCCCTATTTTTAGACAGATTTTGATCATTGAACTTTTATGGAATGGCAAAATAGAACATGTGCTCTAACAGGGATAAAATGGTCCAATTATAAGTCAGATTATCAATTGAATATTAGAAAAACAATGAGCAGGCTAGTGGACTTTCCTATAAAATGAATCTGAGAATATAAAATCTGTGAAACTTCAAGTACCAGTGCTATGAACTTTCAGGTATACCAGGTAATGTAAGTGAAAAGCTGAGGACACACAGTTAAGGCTAGAAAGAGGTAAGTGACAATTACTACTGAATTCTAAGAAAATCGAGGACCCGATTCACTGAGCAAGTAGTGTCAGAATTTTCTAGTATCTATGGATTTTTATTCTTGCCTGAATAACTATGCATGCCTCTTCTTTATATTCAATCAATAACAGTTATTACTGTTATCAGTTATAACATCAGTCATTTTCACATAATTCTTTAGAACCAACAAACCCAAATGTGCTGCACAAGTAATCATCTCATTATTCGTCTAGGTGTAGAGTGCCTACTCTGTAGTAGGTCTGCAACAGATGAAAGAATACACAGAATGAATATCCAGATGCAATTCACAAAAAAAATTTTAATCTGATAATTTGAGAGTTTTGTTGCCCACTAAAATGATCAGTTATAATGTATCTTGCAGTAGGCCATCAGCATGGCCCAGAGATGTAAGAAGGACAAAGTTTGCTGCGTAGGTGTGAACCAGTGAACCAGTGAAGTTGCTCAGTCACATCTGACTCTTTGCAATCCCATGGACTATCGTTTACCGGCTCCTTCATCCATGGAATTTTCCAGGCAAGAGTACTGGAGTGGGTTGCCATTTCCTTCTCCAGGGGATCTTCCTGATTCAGGGATCAAACCCAGGTTTCCCTCATTGCAATCAGAGGCTTTACCCATCTGAGCCATCAGGGAAACACATAGGCATGAAAGTGAATGTTCTTTGATCAGTTAAACTATCCAAATGTAAGAAAGAATGCTGATAATTAACTAGAAAATTATGCTGTCACAGAACATAATACAATATTAATAACTATAGTCATCATGCTGTACATTAGATCTCTAAAATTTATTCATCCATTGTGACTGCAACTATGTATTCTTTGACCAGCATCTCTCATTTCCCCTGTCTCCCTGACTCTTTTAACTACTGTTCTACTCTCGGTTTTCTGTTGTATTAGATTGCACATATAAGTGAAATAATTTAGATTTTTCTTTCTGTGTCTGGCTTATTTCATTTAACATAATGTCCTACAGGTTCACCAATTATTTCACCAAGTACATGTATGTTAAAACATCATGCTGTATATCTTAAATATGTAGTTTTTATTTCAAAGAATTATAAATACAAAAGAACA
>SJYC01107263.1:0-12497 GCA_006408675.1 Madoqua kirkii | reverse complement strand
CCTGTTACTCCAGGTGTTTCTTGACTTCCTACCTAGCATTCCAGTCCCCTATAATGAAAAGGACATCATTTTGGGGTGTTAGTCCTAAAAGGACTTTCAATCTTCATAGAACCATTCAACTTCAACTTCTTCAACATTACTGGTTGGGGCATAGACTTGGATTACTGTGACATTGAATGGTTTGAGTTGGGCCAAATAATTCCATGAAAAGAAATAAGTTTGAAGTCCATGGACGATTGTTAATCTCAAAGTATGTGTCACTGAATTTATAAGTAGCAGTATAGTTGTTGAATAAAGTTGGTATGATTATATGGAACTGATCGGATTAGATTATCTACTTCTTCCCCCCTTCAGGGAGGGAATCTGCATTCCAGTCCCCTATAATGAAAAGGACATCATTTTGGGGTGTTAGTCCTAAAAGGACTTTCAATCTTCATAGAACCATTCAACTTCAACTTCTTCAACATTACTGGTTGGGGCATAGACTTGGATTACTGTGACATTGAATGGTTTGAGTTGGGCCAAATAATTCCATGAAAAGAAATAAGTTTGAAGTCCATGGACGATTGTTAATCTCAAAGTATGTGTCACTGAATTTATAAGTAGCAGTATAGTTGTTGAATAAAGTTGGTATGATTATATGGAACTGATCGGATTAGATTATCTACTTCTTCCCCCCTTCAGAGAGGGAATCTGAAATAAAGGAGACCATGATAATTCAACACATTAAATGTGTGGGTTTTTTTTTTTTTTTTAAGTTTTAATGGACAAGAATCAGTCTAAGCACTCTAGTGCAAAAAAATGCATAATTCCCAGTCCCATCATAAAAGATGGTGAAGGTTTATAAAGGAATAGGAAGGTTGTCCCAAAAGTGGATCCATGAATTATGCTGGAAACTCATTCTTTGTGAAATGGTGCTGAATCAAACCACAGAGACAGAACTTTGGGTGAAGTAAAAAGAATAACTTTATTACTTTGCCAGGCAAAGGGGGCTGCAGTGGGCTCATGCTTCAAAAACTATGTCCCAACTTAAGGAGATTAGGTGAGGTATTTTATAGCAATGGTTCAAAATCTGAAGTGCTGATAAGAATCTGAGTATGTTCAGGGCCTGATTTTTTTTTTTTTTCCCTAAAGTGACTAAAGTGGTCTTCTCCCTTGTCTCTACATCTTCTCCCTCTCCTGATTAGTAACTGTTTGCATCTGCTCTTTGGAACTCAGGGAAGGTCATGGAAGCAGGTATCTATTTGTTGTAAAGAAGAAACGGGACATAGAAAGGATTCTGTGCCCAAGAACACTACAGAGTCCGATTGAGTTTCAAAAGTCATAGCTAAGACAGCAACTTCCTGGGAGCAATAGTGGCGCCTAATCAAAGAACACTGCCATCTTGGTTGGGAAGATTTTACAAATTTAGCCTAACAGTATTTTAGGATTGTCATAAGCATTGCTATTAGTTACTCATTCCCTCCCTGTTTGAATGTGAGTGTTTACTGCAGTTATTTTGTCTCTCTATTTTGTCACTCATATATATGCATGTGTGTAAGGAGGGGACGACTAATAACTCACATCTGGAAAGATCTATACACCATTAGGAAATACTGTGTTTTTGAGCCTGATACTGTGTTGGGATGAGAATTTTAGTGTGTCTTCCTTGGGCAGAGAAAAGGATGTGTTATATGTGGAAAAAAAGGATAGGAATGTGACCAAAAAAGTGGATCATAGTGGGAATTACTATTAATCAATAAATACCGACTTTCTATTTTATATCCCAACCTGATGGAGTGAAGTACAGTGATTGAAATTTTAGGCGTTCTGTTTTATCCAGCAGATTTCTCTGCCAATAGAGTGAAAGAAGAAGGGTTGCAGTTCTATTCAAAGGGCTTTAAGATGCATTAAAAATACGATCAAAGTCTCCTGAGCTCTTGCCCTCCAACAGGAGTTCAGCACATTTCAGGTAGAATGTGCTCTTTAAGCTTGGAATCCAGAACCTGAAGACACATGAAGCTGACCTGAATATAATCCACAGTCTGGCACAGAAGCACTTTCAAAAGGCACCTGGGTCACTGGGGAAAGTTAGTGATATTTGGAAGCTGTTTTTTTACTCTAAATTAGTAACAAAGGTTAATTCACATATAGCCAAAGTGTCTAGGAAAAAAAAAAAATGTTGTTTTTTTTTTTTTTCTCTTTCCTTTCAGTCACTTAGGTCAGTTAATCTGCTCCATCGTGTCCGACTCTTTGCGACCCCATGAACTGCAGCACACCAGGCCTCCTTGTCCATCACCAACTCCTGGAGTTTGCTCAGACTCACATCCATCGAGTCAGTGACACCATCCAGCCATCTCATGCTCTGTCATCCCCTTCTCCTCTTGCCCTCAATCCATCCCAGCAGCAGAGTCTTTTCCAATGAGTCAACTCTTCTCATGAGGTGACCAAAGTACTGGAGTTTCAGTTTTAGCATCATTCCTTCCAAAGTAACCCTAGGGCTGATCTCCTTCAGAATGGACTAGTTGGATCTCCTTGCAGTCCAAGGGACTCTCAAGAGTCTTCCCCAACACCACAATTCAAAAGATCAATTCTTTGGCACTCTGCCTTCTCCACAGTCCAGCTCTCACATCCATACATGACTACTGGAAAAACCATAGCCCTTAAAAGATGCAATTTAGTCAGCAAAGTAACATCTCTGCTTTCGAATATGTGATCTACGTTGGTCATAAATTTTTTTCCAAGAAGTAAGCGTCTTTTAATTTCATGGCTGCAAGCACCATCTGCAGTGAATTTGGAGCCCCCCCAAAATAAAGTCTGACACTGTTTCCACTGTTTCCCCATCTATTTCCCATGAAGTGATGGGACCAGATGCCATGATCTTCGTTTTCTGAATGTTGAGCTTTAAGCCTACTTTCCCACTCTCCTCTTTCATTCTCCTCAAGAGGCTTTTTAGCTCCTCTTGACTTTATGCTATAAGGGTGGTGTCATCTGCATATCTGAGGTTATTGATATTTTTCCCAACAATCTTGATTCGAACTTGTGCTTCTTCCATTACAACGTTTCTCATGATGTACTCTGATATAAGTTAAATAAGCAGGGTGACAATATACAGCCTTGATGTACTCCTTTTCCTCTTTGGAACCAGTCTGTTGTTCCATGTCCAGTTCTAACTGTTGCTTCCTGACCTGCATACAGATTTCTCAAGAGTCAGGTCAAGTGGTCTGGTATTCCCATCTCTCTCAGAATTTTCCACAGTTTATTGTGATCTACACAGTCAAAGGCTTTGGCATAGTCAAAAAATCAGAAAGAGATGTTTTTCTGGAACTCTCTTGCTTTTTCTATGATCCAGTGGATGTGGGCAATTTGAGCTCCGTTTCCTCTTACCAGCTTGAACATCTAAAAAAAGTCCATGGTTCACATAATGCTGAAGCTTGGCTTGGAGAATTTTGAGCATGACTTTACTAGCATGTGAGATGAGTGCAATTGTGTGGTAGTTTGAGCATTCTTTGGCATTGCCTTTCTTTGAGATAGGAATGAAAACTGACCTTTACTAGTCCTGTGGCTACTGCTGGCATATAGACTGCAGCACTTTCACAGAATCATTTTTCAGGATTTGAAACAGCTCCACTGGAATTCCATCACCTCCACTAGCTTTGTTCATAGTGAAGCTTACTAAGGCCCACTTGACTTCACATTCCAGGATGTCTGGCTATTGAGGAGTTATCACACAATCATGACTGTCTGGGTCGTGAAGATCTTTTTTGTACAGTTCTTAGATGTATTCTTGCCACCTCTTCTTTAGGCAGGACCTAAGACTTTGTTTAGAAAGTGAAAGCATCACTTGGCTGACAAAGGTCCATGTTGTCAAAAGCACAGTTTTTCCAATAGTCATGGGACCATAAAGAAGATTAAGCTACAATAAAGATTTGAAGCTTTCAAATTGTGGAGCTGGTGAAGACTCTTGCGATTTCCTTGGATTGCAAAGAGAGCAAATGAATCAATCCTATAGGAAACCAATCCTGAATATTCATTGAAAGTACTGATACTGAAGATGAAGCTCCAATGCTTTGGCCACCTGATGCAATTTCTCAGCTCATTGGAAATGACTGTGAATCTGGAAAGGTTGAAGGTGAAAGGATAAGGAGGCCACCGAGAATTGGATGAAAGATAAAATCACCAACTCAATGCACATGAATCTGAACAAACTCTGGGAGCTTATGTAGGACAAAAGAGCCTGGCATATTTCAGTCCATAGGGTTGTAAAGAGTCAGATATGACTAGCAACTGAACAACACAACAGCAAGACATTTTTAAAGAATAAATGCCATCAGATATACTGTTCCAGAATATCAGCTATGGACAGATTGCAGTCCTTTGCACTCTCTGCAAATTGATGATGAATGATCAATGAAGACCCTGATCTAGATAGGAAGTGGCTGCTCTAAGTAGTCGATTCCTAAGAGAAGGAGGCATATATTCCTTACAGATAGGAAGTCCACTTGATTAGAAGCTATATGTTCTTCAATTGTTCTAGATGGTTGTAAACTATTTCATATAAAAGGTATGACCCTAATCAATGAAAAAACAAAGTAAAAAATAATATTTTCCTGAACCATCCAAAATTTGTCGTGTGCAGGCTCAGTCCCTTCAGTTGTGGCCAACTCTTTGAGACTCCATGGACTGTATACCTCCAGGCTTCTCAGTCCATGGGATTTCCTAGGCAAGAATAATGGAGTTGGTTGCCATTCCCTTCTCCAGGGGCTCTTCCCAACCCAAGGATTAAACCCAAGTCTCCTGCACGTCTTGTATTGCAGGTGAATTCTTTACTGCTGAACCACCAGGCAAGCCCTAGAATGTGTTGCTGAAAACATAAATATGACAGATAATGATAAGGGAAAAGTTAAGTGAAAATATGAGTCAAAAATATCATGAAATTTCAAAGAACAGAAAGATATTTTATAGAAAGAGAAAGAGGATAAGATTTAGAATATGAACGACCAGGGACTGAATCCTGATTATACCACTAACATATAACATAGACTTGGGCAAATTAATTTAATTCATGTGAATTTCAATATCACAGTCTAGAAAGTATAGCTTTGTTTGTTTCTCTAAAGGTTTATCATAAACATCTGTAAACGCATCTTAAGTCTTCTGCTAAGCATAGGATGGATCACACTAATACATGCTATGATAATAAAGTGGTGGAATGGGGTAAGAAAGTGAAGAAGAAATGGATGGGAGAAAGTAGTAATTGGTATAATGACTTGCAACATATACAAGATTTCCAAAGTCTGAAACTATGAGTAGGATAAATGGTTTTTTCACTACCAAAGGAAAAAAGATTTGAAACCACTGTACTTAAATATTAACTAGTAGAATCTGATAACATTTTATTATACTTTATTTCAGGAAAAAAAAGAGAAAATACAATGACAGAGGAACTTAAATAAATGAATATAGTGGACTCAGTTTCATAGAAATGAAACATGGAAAATACCAGGTAAAATTGTATGGTTTTCTGGCAATAAGCTTAATAAAATTTCCCAGTGAGTTTTCAGTACTTTGTTCTTAGGTGCTGTCTTGAGCTTAGTCGCTCAGTTGTGTCTGACTCTTTTCAACCCCATGGACTGTAATCAACCAGGCTCCTCTGTCCATGGGGATTTTCCAGGCAAGAAGACTGGAGTGAGTTGCCATGCCCTTCCCACAGGATCTTTCCAACCCGGGGATCAAACCCAGGTCCTCCACATTGCAGGCAGATTCTTCACTGTCTGAGCCACCAGAGAAGCCCATGAATACTGGAGTGGGTAGCCTATCCCTTCTCCACAGAATCTTCCTGACCCAGGAATCAAACCAGAATCTCCAGCATTGCGGGCATATTCTTTACTAGCTGAGCTACTGGGGAAGCCCAACCTTGTTCTTATACATAGCTTCAATTTAAAAAAAAAGAAAAAAAAATCTTAAAGCTCCATGACCATTAAATAGCTGTGATTTTTCATTTTAAAAATAGAGTTTTCAAAAATTACTCAAAATATTGAAAGTGAAAGACTTTCTGCCATGTCCAGCTCTTTGGACCCCTTGGACTATACAGTCCATGGAACTCTCCAGGACAGAATACTGGAGTGACTAGTCTTTTCCTTTCTCCAGGGGATCTTCCCAACCCACGAACTGAACCCAGGTAAAATTCTTAGCTAGTGTTTATATGCATGTGGAATGTAACACACATGTGTATTAAAAAATGTTGATTTGAATTCCACTCAAACACTGACTAAAATACATTTTTTCAAATATATCATCTAAATTTTAGATTTTTTTTTCTATTCTCCAGGACAGAATACTGGAGTGACTAGTCTTTCCTTTATCCAGGGGATCTTCCCAACCCACGAATTGAACCCAGGTAAAATTCTTAGCTAGTGTTTATATGTATGTGGAATGTAACACACATGTGTATTAAAAACTGTTGATTTGAATTCCACTCAAACGCTGACTAAAATACATTTTTTCAAATATATCATCTAAATTTTAGAATTTTTTTTAAGTTACTATTCTCTTTAAAATCATAAAATGCCACGAGCACATTTAATTTCCTTAATTATCATTTGCAGGTTTTTGTTTGTAAGTATAGATATTACCTCTGGAATTCGTGAAACTGCTTGCTGCTGTTACTTCTCAATCTGAATCAACAAATGTAATTTTGTAAGCTGATATATGTTAAAATGCACGCCATTATATTTTAATTCTTTTGTTTTATCCTTAAATATTCTCTTTCTGAGCTGACTTGTGCTGGAAGAAAAAGTTTTACTCTTTTTATCTAAGTAAGTAATGAGGAGAAAATCTTGTTTGCAGCTTTCTCTCAATTACTCTTAAACTTCACATACAGGTTGTTCCCAAACTATCAGTGAATGTTGTTTGAGTGAAACTCAGCCATTAAGCCCTAATACTGACCTAATATTAAACCTCCAGGTATATATTTTTTTAACCTCCAAAACTTTTTATTTTCAATTGAAGGAAAATTACTTCACAATTTTGTGTTGGCCTCTGCCATATATCATTGTGGGTCAGCCATAGGTATACATATCTTCCTTCCCTCTTTAACCTACCTCCCATTTCCCATCCCTCTAGGTTTTTACAGAGCCCTGGTTAGAGTTCCCTGAGTCATACAGCAAAATCCCATTGGTTATCTGTTCTACACATTGTAGTGTATATGCTTCCATGTTACTCTCTCCATTCATCCCAGTTGCTCATTCCTCCTCCCAACTCATGTTTGTAGTCTGTTCTCTATGTCTGCATCTCCACTGTTGCCCTGTAAATAGGCTCATCAGTACCATCAGTCTATATTCCATGTATATGTGTTAATACACAATATTTGGGTTTCTGTTTCTGATTTACTTCACTCTGTATAATAGGCTCTGGGTTCATCCACCTAGTTAGAACTGACTCAAATGCATTCCTTTTTATAGTTGAATAATATTCCATTGTATATATGTACCACAGCTGATGATGGACATCTAAGTTGCCTCTGTGTCCTAGCTATTGTAAACAGTGCTGCAATAAGCATTGGGTACTTGTGCATTTTTTGATTTTGATTTTTCAGTTATACTATTATAAGGGAGGAAAAAAAATTTTTCTCCACATTCTAGGCTTTTTGGGTGAAACCCCCTAAAATAAAAGACTAATTAACAGGAGAAAAATAGAAGGTTAATATAATATATATGTATCTCCTGTACAATGACAGAAACCCAGAAAAGCTGAGTAACTCCCTAAAATGGCCCAATCTCTCACCTTAAATACCATATTCAGCTAAAGATAAAAGATGATTTGGGATAGGAGGAGAGGTTATCAAGAAAAGCACACCAAGTTTATGGTTGCTATGTAGATTTAAGCCTGTGGACTTCTGCTTTGATAAGAGTTTCTAGACATTTAATCATCGTCAACTTTCTGGACTGCAAGGAAATAAAACAAGTCAATCTTAAGTTAAATAAAACCTAAATATTCATTGGAAGGACTGATACTGAAGCTCCAATACTTTGGCCACATCATGTGAAAATCCAATTCATTGGCAAAGGCCTTGATGCTGGGAAAGATTGATGGTAAAAGAAGAGGGCAGCAGAGGGTGAGCTGACTAGAAAAGATCATCAACTCAATGGATATAAATTTGAGCAAACTTCAGGAGATAGTGGAGGACAGAGGAGCCTGGTGTGCTGCACTCCATGGGGTCTCAAAGAGTTGGACATGACTTAGCTACTGTACAACAGCAACAACAATGACATCTTCCTCAGACAGCAAGCAAGACACCCTTACAAGTAAACATTGTCTTTGAAAATATAAATTTATCTTATAAAGGAGTAACTTCTACTTGATTTTCAGAGCTTTTCTTTTGTTTGCTTTTAAAAATTACCCTAAAATAATGTGCATGCCACAGAGACATTTTGGAAATTCATTCACTTTTGCCCTCATTCCCTGGAGAAGAAAATGGCAAACAACTCCAGTACTCTTGCCTAGAGAATCCCATGGAAAGAGGAGACTGTTAGACTACTAGTCCATGGGATCGCAAAGAGTCAGACACGACTGAGCGACTTCACTTTTCACTTTGCCCTCATTCATTTTCTCTTTATTCAGATACATTATAAGGTATTTTTGAGAACCATAATATTTCCTTAAAATACAGACACAAAATAATAGTATTTTAGGTTTAAAATATTAAGAATCACCTAAAGTGCTCCAATAATATTTGCAGCTTGTTTTAGAAAACTTTCTAGAACTTTCACATCATTAATTTTCAAATCTTGCATAATTTTACTATCCTGTCCCATTCTAAGAATACACATGGATTCTAAATGAGTTGTCACTGCTATCTTATAGAACATTTTAATAATGCTTTACTACAAAATCTTTTACACATAAAAGGCTAAAGAATATTGCATGTAAAAAACAACCTACTCTTTGATTACAATAAATCTGTTTTCTATTGTAAAATGGGATCTTCGGATCAGAAGAATCTGAAAAAAAAAAAAAAAAAGGCTAAACCTGGGCTCTCCATCTGCCTTCTGAACAGGGACTCAGCAGATACTATGATATGAGTTTGCTTTAAGTTTGTAAAAAATGTTGTCATGGCAACTGTATTTCTATGTATTACTAATTCTATGGGATCAGGAGTAAGACTGTGAAGAAAAGTCCCTTGTCAGAAACAGGATCACAGGTGAGTAAAATTTTGCAGTTGTATTTACTAAAAAAAAAAATAATAATAATAATGTATAGGTGTATTTCCTTAAAAGAGCATAGTGCCTTAGTAAAATAGTATTTACTGGTGATATTAATTTGAATTAAAATTATATATACAAAAAAAAAAACAGAAAATTACTCTTATCAGTAAGTCTTTAAAGAGAATATCTTGGTAAAAACTAAGTGAAGTGTCTTTTGTTTATAAGAAAACCTGTTTATGAAGGTTTGGAGACAGGCCTAGAAATTGTTTCACTCTAAATCAAGTGAGAGATTTAGAAAATTAGGGATAGGAGGCTGGTACATTTTTAAGAAGCTGGCAAAGAGGAGCTCTTGAGAAACTTGAGTTCAGAGAAGGAAGGGCAAAAACTTTGATGTGAAACTATCATTTTACGGATATCAAGTGAGGTGATAACTTTATCAAATCTAGTATGGAATTAAATGGTGGATAATACTAAATAAATAAGTGTTTCTAATACTTTAGCTAAGACCATATCTAGTTTGTAGGACAGAGTACACAGAAAAAAATAAAAGAAGCTCAATCAGAGATATTTGGAAAATATTTATTTTCATTAGCAATTATCCAGTACAATTTCATTTAATCATTATCATGATTCAAAGCATTAGTGTTTTAATGATAATTAGCAATGTATTAATAAACCCAGAGATTAAAAGTTTATTATTTTAGAAATATAATTTATGTTTCTAAATTAGGAATAAAAAAAAGTTAAAATGAAAGACCTCAGTCATATCTGACTCTTTGTGACCCCATGGACTGTGACCCACCAGGTTTCTCTGTCCACAGAATTCTCCAGGCAAGAATACTGGAGTGGGTATTTCCTTCTCCAGGAGATCTTGCCAACTCAGGGATCAAATCTGGGCCTCTTGAATTGCAAGAAAACTTTTTTACATTCTGAACCAGTTATTGTGTCCATTTATTTTGTTTTATAATTTTACTTTATCTGGGAATAAAGTACTGAACTGACTGCCAATACTGATATATACCAGTTGTATCTAGATAGGCTGTTTGTGAAAAGAGCTTTATTTATCACCTTTCTTGAGTGATCGAATCACTGGATATACCCCTGCTAACTGCTAAGTCACTTCAGTCGTGTCCGGCTCTGTGCAACTCCATAGACAACAGCCCACCAGGCTCCCTCGTCCCTGGGATTCTCCAGGCAAGAACACTGGAGTGGGTTGCCATTTCCTTTGTATCTATTTTTTGATTCAATAACTGCTTTGAAGATACAATTCTCAAGTGGTTTGAATTTTTCTGTTCCATCTGAGAATTTAGTACCACTGTTGCAGTTCTGTTGTGTGAATTTAGGTGAGTTTTTTATTTTCTTTCTGTCTTTGGTGTTCTGCCATAAAATTATGCTTTGTTTCAGCATAGGTTTCTTTTTATCTATATTACTTATAACAGTGTCTAAAAGCTAAGAATATGTATGTTTTATTATTTCCAGCTCTTTACATGTAAATATTTGTATTATCCTCTTATTCTGTATTTACTTTTGGATCTTTCAATTTGATTTAAAGTTAGAACTTTTCCTATTTTTAATAATTTTTCTTTAGCATTTCTTTAAAACATTTGTCTTCCCCTGTTGTGTAAATAGATTTATAACTGCCTTCAGTTATGAATTTTCTTTTTTCCTTTTTAATTAATTTATTTTCATTGGAGGATAATTTACAATAGTGTGGTGGATTTTGTCATACATTGACATGAATCAGCCACAGGTATACATGTGTCTCCCCATTCCAGACCACCCTCCCACCTTCCTCCCTATTCTTCCCTCTGGGTTGTCCCAGTGCACCAGCTTTGAGTGCCCTGTTTCATTCATTGAACTTGGACTGATTATCTATTTCACGTAAGGTAACATAAACGTTTCAATGCTATTCTCTCAAATCACTCCACCCTTGCCTTTTCTCACAGAGTCCAAAAGTCTATTCTTTATATCTGTGTCTCTTTTGCTGTCTGCATATAGGGTCATCATTACCATCTTTCTAAATTCCAGGTATATGCATTAATATATTGCACTGGTGTTTTTCTTTCTGACTTACTTCATGTTTCATTCATTGAACTTGGACTGATTATCTATTTCACGTAAGGTAACATAAACGTTTCAATGCTATTCTCTCAAATCACTCCACCCTTGCCTTTTCTCACAGAGTCCAAAAGTCTATTCTTTATATCTGTGTCTCTTTTGCTGTCTGCATATAGGGTCATCATTACCATCTTTCTAAATTCCAGGTATATGCATTAATATATTGCACTGATGTTTTTCTTTCTGACTTACTTCACTGTATAATAGGCTCCAGTTTCATCTACCTCATTAGAACTGATTCAAATGTGTTCTTTTTAATAACTGAGTAATACTCCATTGTTATATGTACCACAACTTTCTTATCCATTTGTCTGCCGATGGGCATCTAGGTCACTTTCATGTTCTAGCTAATGTAAATAGTGTTGTGACGAATTTTGGGGTACATGTGTCTCTTTCAATTCTGCTTTCCTCAGTGTGAATGTGCAGCAGTGGGATTGTTGAATCATATGGCAGTTCTACTTCCAGTTTTTTAAGAAATTTTGAAACTATTTTTTATAGAGGCCGTATTAGTTTGTATTCCAACCAACAGTGTAAGAGGGTTTCCTTTCTCCACACCCTCTTCAGCATTTATTGTTTGTAGACTTCTGGATAACAGCTATTCTGACCAGTATGAGTTGGTACCTCATTGTAGTTGTGATTTTTATTTCTCTGACAATGAGTGATATTGATCAACTTTTCATTTATTTGTTAGCCATCTGTATGTCTTCTTTAGAGAAATGGCTGTTTAGTTTTTTGGCCTATTTTTTGATTGGATCATTTATTTTTCTGGAATTGAGCTGCAGGTGTTACTTGTATATTTTTGAGATTAATTCACCATCAGCTGCTTCATTTGATATTATTTTCTCCCATCTGAAGGCTGTCTTTACACCTTGCCTATAGTTTCTTTCCTTATGAAAAAGCTTTTAAGTTTCATTAGGTCCCATTTCTTTATTTTGGTTTTAGTTCCATTACCCTGGGAGGTGGATTATAGAGGATCTTGCTGTGATTTATGTCAGAGTGTGTTTTGTTTATGTTTTCCTCTTAGGTCTTACAGTCTATGGTCTTACATTTAGATCTTTAATACACTTTGAGTTTATTTTTTGTTGGTTTTAGAAAGTGTTCTAGTTTTATTCTTTTACAGGTAGTTACAGCATCATTTGTTAAAGAGACTGCCTTTTAACATTTGCATATTTTTGTCTCCTTTGTCAAAGATAA
>SJYC01107251.1:0-19124 GCA_006408675.1 Madoqua kirkii | reverse complement strand
TTCAATAGATTATAAGTACAAAATTTTTCAATCACAGCTTTAACTTTATGAACTGAATTATCCCTTTCTTAGTTCCACCATGATTTTATAATACCCGAAAATATAGAAAAATCGCTCTTATTTTTCATGATAAGACTGTCCCATTCCAATATGGTAGCAATTAGCTACATGCTATTGTTTACATGTATATTTAGAATAGTTAAAATTAAACAAAGTTTAAGATTCAATTTTCCATTTAGACTAACCACATTTTAAGTACTCATGTGTAGATAATATCTATAATATTAGACTGTGCTTCCCTGATAGCTCAGTTGACAAAGAATCTCCCTGCAATGCAGGAGATTCTGCTTTGATTCCTAGGCTGAGAAGTCCCCTGGAGAAAGGAAAAGCTACCCAGTCCAACATTCTGGCCTGGAGAATTTCATGGACAGTATGGTGCATGGGTCTGCAAAGAGTTGGACATGACTGAGTGACAGTCACTTTCTCTTTCATTGGACTGTGTATACATAGAATGTTAGAATGGTTTCTGCATCACATCTAAACTGTAGAATAATATTTATGAGACTTTATACCCAAAATATGTTAATACATTTTAAATATAACCTTGAAATTTAATTGTATTTTTTTCAGTGTCACTGGATAAAAATAGGAAAACTCCCCTTTTTTGTCAGCACTACAAATGTTTCTCCTTCTAGGAACTTCTATATCAACTTGCATGTGTCTCTTTTCCGCAAGAAAGCTGCATGGTACAATAAAATGAAAATAAATTATAGGATACATCTTTTGAAGAACTCTATCATTATCTATACTTGAATACCTTGGATGCATTGAAAATACGATCAAGGAAAGAGAGAGACAGAAATACTGAGAGAGATGATAAAGAGAAAGCAGGCAGTGATGGAGAGATAAAGGAAGGAAATAACAGAGGACATTTCTGATTCCACAGTTATATTACAGAAAATAAATTTTAACTGTCAAGCTCAGAGATGCTCATCTACAAGAGTGTACGCATCCTCTACCATCATATGATCAAAGACCACATGAAATAAACTGGATCTAAAACCATAAGTCAATTTGATAACCAGAAGCTTTTATTTTTCAGAAAGATAATGAAATGGGGAGGAGTGTAAAATCTAGGTATTCCTAGACACTGCAGTCATATAACCCTGTCCCCAAAATGGAGCAGCAGTATTCTATTTCTCTGATTTTTTTTCCTCCTGAAATCTGTATGTAGGTCAGGAAGCAACAGTTAGAACTGTACATGGAACAACAGACTGGTTCCAAATAGGAAAAGGAGTACTTCAAGGCTGTATATTGTCACCCTGCTTATTTAACTTATGTGCAGAGTACATCATGAGAAATGCTGGGCTGGAAGAAACACAAGCTGGAATCAAGATTGCCGGGAGAAATATCAATAACCTCAGATATGCAGTTGACACCACTCTTATGGCAGAAAGTGAAGAGGAGCTAAAGGGCCTCTTGATGAAGGTGAAAGAGGAGAGTGAAAAAGTTGGCTTAAAGCTCAACATTCAGAAAATGAAGATCAGGCCATCCGGTCCCATCTCTTCATGGGAAATCGATGGGGAAACAGTGGAAACAGTGTCAGACTTTATTTTTTTGAGCTCCAAAATCACTGCAGATGGTGATTGCAGCCATGAAATTAAAGGACGCTTACTCCTTGGAAGAAAAGTTATGATCAACCTAGATAGCATACTCAAAAGCAGAGACATTACTTTGCCGACAATGGTCCGTCTAGTCAAGGTTATGATTTTTCCTGTGGTCATGTATGGATGTGAGAGTTGGACTGTGAAGAAGGCTGAGCACCGAAGAATTGATGCTTTTGAACTGTGGTGTTGGAGAAGACTCTTGAGAGTCCCTTGGACTGCAAGGAGATCCAACCAGTCCATTCTGAAGGAGATCAACCCTGGGATTTCTTTGGAAGGAATGATGCTAAAGATGAAACTTCAGTACTTTGGCCACCTGATGCGAAGAGTTGACTCACTGGAAAAGACTGTGATGCTGGGAGGGATTGGTGGCAGGAGAAGGGGACGACCGAGGATGAGATGGCTGGATAGCATGACAGACTTGATGGACGTGAATCTGAGTGAACTCCAAGCGATGGTGATGAACAGGGAGGCCTGGCTTGCTGCAGTTCATGGAGTCGCAACAAGTCGGACACCACTGAGCGACTGAACTGAACTGAACTGAACTGAACTGAAATATCTGCCTCATTGTAAGAAAAATGTTTTGACACAGAAAACACCTGCGGGGAGGCATTACTTAATTTGGTAGATTTTAAAATATTTTTTAAAATTTCCAAATTGAAGTTTGTACTTTACATTATTCTGATTTTAACAAAGTATTTGTTTTCTCATGGGATTTTGAGCCAATTATATCATATACAAAGAACTTTGCTACCAATGGATTGATCATTCTTGAAGGATCAAAGAGTGGTATATGAAGGATAAGTTGTAAAAGCTAAGTGACTATTAGAATTGCAGTCTATATTGTAAACTGGTATATATACTTTATCAAATATATAAATATATATATGAAGTTATTTGATATACATGAATAATTAATAGTGTTTCTCTCATGACATTATTTGAGAATAACACTCATATCTGATTTTGGAGTTACATATTTTACCAAAACATGGTAAAAGGCTATGTTTAATTTTACTAATCATGAGAACTAATTTTATTTTTTAATTACCAGTGGTTCTTATTAATATGAGAAAATTGGATTCTTTAAGCAAGATATTGAAGGTAGGAACAGAAGGGGACAACAAAAAATGAGATAGTTGGATGGCATTACAGATTTTATGGGCATGAGTTTGAGCAAGCTCCGGGAGTTGGTGATGGACAAGGAAGCTTGGCGTGCTGCAGTCCATGGGGCTGCAAAAGAGTCAGCCACCACTGAGTGAATGTAATGACCTGACTGATAGGCGAAGATAGAAAATTCTCCTTAGTTCATAACAGAAAGCTTTTGGATTGATTGTGTTTCAGTTCAGTTCAGTTTCAGTTCACTTCTCCTCCTGCCTTCAGTCTTTCCCAGTATCAGGGTCTCTTCCAAGGAGTCTATTCTTCACATGAAGTGGCCAAAGAATTGGAGTTTCAACTTCAACACCATTCCTTCAGGACTGATTTCCTTTAGGATTAACCGATTAGATCTCCTTGCAGTCCAAGGGACTCTCAAGTTTTCTCTGACATCACAGCTTAAAAGGATCAGTTCTTTGGCAGTCAGCTTTCTTTATAGTCCAACTCACACATCCGTACATGACTACTGGAAAAGCCATAGCTTTGATTAGATGAAGCTTTGTTGGCAAAGTAATGTGTCTGCTTTTCAATATGCTGTCTAGATTTGCCATAGCTTTTCTTCCAAGGAGAAAGTATGCTTTAATTTCATGGCTGTATTCATCATGTGCAGTGATTTTGGAGCCCAATAATATAAAATCTGTCACTGTTTCCATTGTTTCCCCATCTGTATGCCATGAAGTGATGGGACCAGATGCCATGATCTTTGTTTTCTGAAAGCTGAGGTTTAAGCCAACTTTTTTTTTGGGGGGTATTTATTTTGTTTAATTGGAGGCTAATTACTTTACAATATTGTATTGATTAAGCCAACTTTTTCACTCCCCTCTTTCACTTTCATCAAAAGGCTCTTTAGTTCTTCTTCCCTTTCTGCCATAAGGTTGGTGTCATCTGCATATCTGAGGTTATTGATATTTCTCCAGTCTTGATTCCATCATGTGCTTTATTCAGCCTAGCATTTTGCATGATGTATTCTGTGTATATGTTAAATAAGCAGGGTGACAATATACAGCCTTGACATACTCTTTTCCCAATTTGGAACCAGTCGGTTGTTCCATGTCCAGTTCTAACTGTTGCTTCTTGACCTACATACAGATTTCTCAGGAGGCAGGTAAGGTGGTCTGGTATTCCCATCTCTTTAAGAGTTTTCTACAGATTGTTGTGATCCACACAGTCAAAGGCTCCGGTGTAGTCAACAAAGAAAAAAAAATAGTTGTTTTTCTGGAACTCTCTTGCTTTTTTGATGATCTAATGGATGTTGGCAATTTGATCTCTGCTTCCTCTAGATTGTGTTTAGAAAGGATTAAATTAAGTTGTGAGATGCTACAATGCAGTTCTCTATCTAAACCAGAAGGAATCATTTTACTTTGTATGGACTTTGACTTATCTGTGAAAACATTAGAGGACTGCCATATTTATGTGACAATTTGAGTGGCTTTTTTAGCTGACCAGGTGAGTTAAGGTCACCCTTTGACCCCTATCATTACTTCTACTGCCTTTTTTATTGCAAACCCATAACCACATAGTTCTTTTTTATTCTTTTTCTATCTTCCAATCTGGTTTTCTTCTCATACTGTTCCAAATAAGCAAAGTTAGAAGTCATATGTCTTTATCTCCAATTAATGCAGTTATCCAAGAGAATTAATCAGAAGAGATGTGGGAATGGAGTTAATTGAATACAGCTCAATGACCATGACTTCTACCAAATCCCCAGTTCTACTAAAAATAGTCTCTTCCTTTGTCTACACCTAGATATGTTGCTTTTCAAGCTTCTGTTATGCTGACTCTGATATAACATTGATACAGGCAGATTGATACACACAGAGTGATTGTGTGCTAACTCACTTCAGTCATGTCTGACTTTTGCAATCCTATGGACTGTAGCCTTCCAGGCTCCTCTGTCCATGGGATTCTTCAGGCAAGAATATTGGAGTGGGTTACCATGCCCTTCTCCAGGGAATCTTCCCAAACCAGTGATCGAATCCACATTTCTTCTGTCTCTGACATTGGCAGGTGAGTTCTTTACTACTATGCCAAAAATTAAGTACCCTTCCAAATAATAAGTATTGTTTCAGTCATTAATCTACTGAACATAGTCAATGGAACCAGTTGTATTTAAGTGAAATTTGTGAAGGTCCTGGGATTTGGGGACTCATTTTGAGAAAGGTGGAAAGGCAATGGTAACCCACTCCAGGACTCTTACCTGGAAAATCCCATGGATGGCGGGGCCTGGAAGGCTGCAGTCCATGGAGTCGCTGAGGGTCAGACACAACTGAGCAACTTCACTTTCACTTTTCACTTTCCTGCATTGGAGAAGGAAATGGCAACCCACTCCAGTGTTCTTGCCTGGAGAATCCCAGGGACAGGTGAGCCTGGTGAACTGCCATCTATGGGGTGGCACAGAGTCAGACATGACTGAAGTGACTTAGGAGCAGTTTGAGAAAGGTTATTGCAATAATTTTTAAATAAAATATTTTACAGTGATTATCAGATTTGTCAGGAGGAAAACTAAAGATACAGAAAGAAATCTGTATCTGTAGAAATCTTTTCTTTCTGTACCAAGAAAGAAAAACACTTGTTCTAGTTGCATTCTTAGGACTATTATAAATGAATGACATATTTGTGAGACTCAATGGAAAATCAAAGTGCAAGGTTCTTTATTAAATATCACTAGGAGTTTTAAGAGGGATACCGTTTTCCTGGTGGCTCAGCAGTAAAAAATCTGCCTGCAATGCAGAAGACACAGGCCACACAGGTTTGATCCTTGGGTTGGGAAATATACCCTCGAGGAGGAAATGGCAATCCACTCCAGTAGTCTTGCAGGGAAAATCCAATGGACAGAGGAGAGTGGCAGGCTGTAGTCTACAGGGTCACAAAAAATAGGACATGACTAAACACACACACACAAGAGCTAAATAGTAGAGCATTAAACCAAACGCTGGATCCTTCTAAGCACAGATTTGTGAGACTGGGCAGATTACATGCCATGAAGTTGACACTATGGGAATATTTTAAATTGCTTATTTTTCTAATGCTGTATACAATGATTTCCAGATTCCAAAGCCATTAACGTTACTGAGGAGAGGGGAAGTGATTCTCTTCTATAATTTCAAGCTGAAAACTTTAAAGACATTTCGGATGAGGTGATTCAGTTCTAGTGTAATTAACATACATTATGGAAATTTTGATAACTTCCTACTGGTGTTCTTAGGAAAAAAATCAAAACAACCTCTCAAACAACTACATTTTGAGAATTGGTAAGGGTTTCTACTTAACAAGTAGATACATGATTTCTACTTTTTAATATGACTCCTGAAAATCATTTGCTGTGAGAATAGACTACAAATAAAACTTCAAATCAGAGGAAAAGTTCCTTGCTTTGTGTACTATAACTTGACTTCACATTCCAAGTGAAAGAGAAACATGATTAGCAGAGTAGATTTACCAGGAAAGAGTGTCTTCTCAAGGAAATGGAATAAAAAGGAGAATTAATTGCCACATTATCTCATTTGAAGACAACACTTGATTCAAATTATTAAAGTAACAATTAGCTAAATGAGAATACTCTAGATGTAATTATTAGCTTCAAGGCAAGCTGATATTTTTGAAAGACAGAGCCATAGTTACACTTGCAAACATATTGTTTCTCTGAAAGAAAAAGACTAAAAATATTGATATGGTACTTAAAAAACTTGGAGAAACATTTAGAGAATCATTTAAAAAACAACTGTTTTTTTGAGTTGTTTTTCTTTTCCTTTCCTTCCTTCCTTCTTTCTTAAAAACAAAAGCCAAGGAATCATTGTGGAGAACACTGTCAGGTTATTATGTAATAGCGATTTCAAGGTTAGATGCTTCACTAATGAAGTTCTATATAAAAATTCTCTAGAAAATTACACAGGGTAATATTAAAGCCTAGATAAAGCTTTGTCCAAAGAGAAAAAGTGACATGTTGCAAGTGTTTTCAATCTAGTTTCATTAAGCCTAGTATTATGGAGCCAAATACTGATATTACTGGCTTGACTGTTATGATGTGATGTGTTAAAGCCTCCAAGTGCTTTCAGATGCTCAGTCATGATTTCCTCAATAAATATGCATGTGAGGTGAGTAAGGCAGACATGGAAGCCTCATGCAACTCAGGAAGGCACAGACTTATGAGTAGCTAGCTTTTTTTTTTTTCTTCTAATAATCTAGACTCCATAAATTTGGCTTGTATAATTTGGAAGTGTTATCATTTTGAAATATAAAATTTCATTTGAAATACATATCATAATCTTTTAACATTATACTTATATTTAATATTATTGTCATCATTGTTTAGTCACTAAGTCATATCTGACTCTTCTGACTCCATTGACTGTAGCCATAGGCTTCTCTGTCCATAGGATTTTCCAGGCAAGAATACTGGAGTAGATTGCTGTTTTTTTTTTTTCCCCATGTATACTATTAAATAGTGGAAATGATTATACTTTAAGAGGTACTGTGTGCACAGTCATTCAGTTGTGCCCAACTCTTTGTGACCCTAAGAACTGTAGCCTGCCAGGCTCCTCTGTTTGAGATTCTCAAGGCAAGAATACTGGAAATGGGTTGTCTTTTCCTCCCCCAGGAGATCTACCCAACCCAGGGGTTGATTTGCATCTTCTGTGTCTCCTGCATTGACAGGAAGATTCTTTACCACTGCACCATCTGGGAAGCCATATTTTATGAGGTAGGCACTCTGAATTATCTTTCTATTATTTTGGAACAACATCTAAGTAAATTTTTATAATATTTGAAAAATTGGAGAGCAAAGTCATCAAAATGGTGACATATGTTGTTCTCAACTTCAGTCCCTACCACAAGAAGACCAACTGTCAACTATCCATAGTTCAGTCAAAATTGTGGAAATCTCAGAAACTTTGGATAAAGTTTAGGCCCCCTCCTGGATCACAAGGACTGAGAAGGACCTCATTAGAAGGATGAGAAGAGCAGTTTCACTTTGATAACATCACCTATCTCCTAGATTGTCATGACAGGGCACCAGGAGGGCCCCCTTGGGACTATGGTTTCTCAGTGGGAAAAGAAAGCCAAAGTAGATACCCACACCTCATTTCCAAATGGTTACAAGGGGAAATCTTCAGATTTAATCACTGCAAATCCAAAGAGCCAGAGAAGAGCCAAGGCTACCAGCAACCAGTGCTCAGATCTTGGCCAGCTGGGTTCCTGCTTAAAGAAGTTGTCAAGCAAGGATCCAGCCAGTAGCTCTGCTCATCTTCAGAGCTGAGCTGATGGCCCCATCTGGTCAGGAAGCTCCACTGGCAGTTCTGCTTGATTGCAGTTCTCACTCAACAGCTGTACTATCTTTGAAGCCATTCTGGATAGGTAAGCAGGCTCAAAGTTCTACATAACTGCTAAACTGCTAAAACATTCTGTAGCTCACTAGGGTAGGAAAACAAATTTGCAGCCCCACTAATTGCTGATCATAGGCCCTAGTCTCACACACCAGGAAGCCTGGCCAGAGAATCCTAGCAGACCTGGAGACCACCCTACAGACCTGCACTGGCAGGGAATCAAGCCAGAAGCCCTGCTTAACTGTTGAGCATAACAAGTGATCCTGGGAAACCTGGTAGCCTGGCTAACTGGAACACCTAGCCTGCAACTCCACCAGGCAGCACAGCACAGCCTATGGCCCCCTCAATTGTTAGATAGACTAGCAGGGAACTCAGCTAATGGCCCTATGAGAATATAGACTGCATCCCCACACAACCATAAGCCCTGCCACACAACACAACACAGTCTGCAACCCCACCCAACTGTACTCAGTACAGAATAGTTGGAGGCCCTGCCCAACCAGAGAGTACAGATAGTGACCTCACACATGGAGAAGCATAACCATGGCCTAGCCAATCATCAAGCCCACTCTATGGGCCTAATTAATTTTAGGGCCTGTCTAACAGTGGATGTGATGAAATTGCAGCAGAAATAATCAGATCCCTAAGGGATGATGCCATCAAGGTTTTGCATTCACTTTGTCAGCACATCTGGAAGACCCAACAGTGGCCACAAGACTGGAAAGGGTCAATCCTCATTCCAGTTCCCAAGAATTGGTATCAAAAAATGTGTTAACCATCAGACAGTTGCACTCATTTCTCATGCTAGTAAGGACATGCTTAAAATATTGTATACTAGGCTTCAGCATTATGTGAACCAAGAACTTCCAGATGTCCAAGCTTGGTTTAGAAAAGGAAGATTCACTGAATTATGGAGAAAGCAAGCGAATTTCAGAAAAAAAAAATCATCTATCTCTTTTTCATCGAGTACACTAAAGCCTTTGACTATGTGGATCATGACAAACTGTGGAAAGCTCTTAGAGACATGGGAATAGAATACCAGACCATCTCACCTGTCTTATGAGAAACCTGTATGCAGGTCAAGAAGTAACAGATGGAAGCCTGGGTGGAACAACTGATTGGTTCAAGATTGAGAAGAGCATGACAGTGCTTTCTGCTGTCACCTGTTTGTTTAATCTGTATGCTGAGCACATCATGAGAAATGCCAGGCTGGATGAATTACAAGCTGGAATCAAGAGAAGCAGGAAAAACATCAACAACTTAGGATATGTGGATGATACCACTCTAGTGGCAGAAAGCAAAGAGGAACTAAAGAGCCTCTTGATGAGAGTGAAGGAGAGAGTGAAAGATTTGGCTTAAAACTAAATATTTAAAAAAAAAAAAAAAACAACCACGATCATGGTATCTGGCCCCATTACTACATGCCAAATAGAAGGGGAAAAGGTGAAAATAGTGACCAACTTCCTCTTCTTGAACTCAAAAATCACTGTGAACAATAATTGCCACCATGAAACCAGATGATTGATTTTAGCAGGAAAGCAATGACAATCCTAGACATTATGTTGAAAAGCAGGGACAGTGCTCTGCTGAAAAAGGTTCATATAGTCAAGGCTATGATCTTCCCAGTGGTCATGCACTGTTGTGAGAGCTGGACTGGAAAGAAGGCAGAATGTCAAAGAATTGATACCTTCGAACTGTCGTTCTGGAGAAGACTCCTGAATGTCCCTTGGACAGCATGGAGATCAAACCAGTCAATCTTAAGGGAATCAACCCTGAATAATCACTGAAAAGAGTGATGCTAAAGCTGAAGCTCCTGTATTTTGGTCATCTGATGCAGAGGGAACTCATTGGGAAGGTCCCTGATGCTGGGAAAGATTGAGGGCAAAAGGAGAAGAGGATGTCAGAGCATGAGATGGCTGGACGGCATCACCAATGCAATGAACATGAACTTGGGCAAACTCTGGGAGATGATGAGGGACAGGGAGGCCTGACGTTCTGCAGTCCATGGGGTCACAAAGAGTTGGACATGACTGGGCCACTGAACAACAAGTGGTACCTCACTTGACCAGAAGCAATTGCAGAGCCCAGCCTGCAGACTTGTACAATTACAGAGTCTAATTAGTAGCTTCACTGCCAGGGAACATAACCTAAAACTTCATTCACCCAGAAGTGACCACAGGGCCCAGCTATTGACCCCTTGCCCACAGAGTGTATTCAATCAACCAGGAGGCCCATCCAGCAGCTCCACTTGAATGTAGAACCTAACCAGAAGGCCAACCCAATTGTGGAACTCAACTGATGATCCCTCACTCCCAGTCTCAGAGAACTGTTGTGGCCTTACCCAACCAAGATCTTTGATAGTAAGCCCTGCTTGTCTGTCAATACCAGTTGATTGTTCCAGTGACCATGTGACTGGACTAGTGAAGGCCTTTCCCTGCCAAAGGGAATGTGTAAAATCTGGAAGAGACATCACATACTCAAATGTAGATGCCAACACAAAGAACAAGAGTAACAAAGAATCAGATAAACATGACACCACCAACAGAAGCCAATAAAGTTTCAATAACTGATCTTAAAGAAATAGAGATTTTTGAACTGAATAAAAAATCAGAATAATTATTTTAAAATGAGTTCTGTAAAATACAACTAAACTAAATTAATAAAGTAGTGCATGAAGAAAATGATAAATTTAATAACGATAAAGAAACCATTAGAAAAAATCAAACAACACTTTCAAATTCATTTTATGAACCCAGCATCACCCTGGTAATGTGGTATACACTGAATAAAATGAATGGGAAAAAAAATCATTCCATGGTGAATGTTAATATCTTAGAAAATTTTAATGGCCTTATTTGTCCACTATATTATATAGCTTTTGGACTTCCCAGGTGGCACTAGTAGTAATAAAGCAAAGTTGCCAATGTAGGAGACATAGGAGATGTGGGTTCAACCCCTGAGTTGAAAAGATCTCCTGGAGAAGTAAATGATAACCCACTACAGTATGCTGAATTTGGAAAATTTTATGAATTCTTGCCTGGAGAATTCCATGGACACAGGAGGATGGCAGGCTATAGTCCATAGGGTCACAAAGAGTCAGACAAAACTGAAGTGATAACAAGCAGGCATGCACACATGTCACTTTAATTTGAATAAATGACCAGTAGATAGCAATATTGCTTTTTAACACCTCCTAGGAATTTACCAAATTTTGACCACAATTATATGCATTGTTTTTAAAGTAAATATTCGCTAAATTAAAACTTTTACAAGCTTTTCTCAATCTTTTTTAAAAAAATATAATTGTGATAAAGTTCAATGTATCACATCAAGAACATAGAAAAAGCCAATACAATATTGTAAAATAACCTCCAATTAAAATAAATAAATTTATATTAAAAATAATCTTATAATTTTCTGGAAACAAAAGTAAAAATGTGGCATTTGATTTACCATGTTATTTTCTCTGATCTTACAAAGGCATTCAAACATATGAATGTGGAGATGTTTTATTCTTTGTTTTAATATACAATGTGATCATACACACTATTTTACATGTTTCACACAAATTTTTACAAATTACTTTATGCACTGAATCCAAATGTTATCCAACACATTCTACATTTATTCATTCTTTTTTCAACTTCTGTATATTTTGTTGTTGTTGTTCAGTAGCCAAGTCATGTCTTTCTCTTTGAGACTCCATGGACTGCAGTGTGCCAGGCTTCCCTGTCCCTCACCATCTCCCAAAGTTTGCCCAAGCTCATATCTATTGCATCCATGGTGCCATACAACCATCTCATCCCCTGTTGCCCTCTTCCAACTGATTAGAAGAGACTCTGATGCTGGGAAAGATTGAAGGTAGAAGGAGAAAAGGGAGACAGAGGACATATTTGCATTTTATAATGTATATTTTACATGAAGGATATAAAATGATTTTTTGTCATACTTCTATCAATGAGGAAATGTGGGATGTGGATGTTCCTTGACAGATAGTGCTTTTATGTCTGAAGGATATAATATCAAAATTTGTATTACTGATTAAAAGACTTTTATATTTTTTCACCAATAAATATTGTCCCATGCCCCTCCCTCCCAAATACAGCAAATTGCATTCCAGTCAAAATAAAATATTTCTGATTATTTCTTACCTGAGTATCATAAACATATAAATTTAAGACATTTACCTGATTTACAGTGATTTGAGAATTATGATGCAATTTCTGCTTCCAATATATTTGCTATTTGAAAGAGGTTAACTTTTTTATCATAAAGTTTTTATAATTTCTAGGAGTTAGAAGTGTACATTTGTAATTTTAAGTGTCACATTTTTCCTTCCTTCTGAATTGTGATTGCCAAAGTTTTTCTCTTTAAAGACAGCAAAGCCCCAAATAACTGTCAATTTACTTTAATGTACTAAATGAAATGTATCTGTACTTTTAAATAAAATATAATACTAAAAAGAGGTGTTATATTTAACATCATACTATAAGATAATGGTAGTCAATAAGGACTAACAAGAAGGCTACTTCCTGAGATTATGCCAATCACTGATTTTCAGAAGCGATTATACTACTTTGACATTCTTATGTATATAGGTTTGTGATATTACAAGAGCTTACTCTGGTACACTTCTCTTTGTGCTAATTCCTAAGCCAATGCAATACTACAGGTCAGTGAAACACTGGATAAAGCTGTGTGAAATATAAAATTACTCATAATTTTTTTCTAAAGAATATAAGAATAATTTTATTTGCATAAACTCAACATAGAGATAGAAATTCTATTTATTGAATTCAGCATAAAAAATTATAAACATGTATGTGAGTCCTGAAAATCTATTTTGAAGTAGTTTTAAATTTCCAGAGGCCCAAGCATTTGATATTTATCTTTTTGGCTCCAATAACTTTTCTTTCCATTGAAATAATGTGATGGCTATTTCGGAAGCACTATACTACCTGTGGAAGTTGTTTACTACCTACCTCAAGTTAATAATTAAAAAGAAACATATTTTAGTATTTTAAACTGCTTTGTATCTAAATTTATATGTAATATTATATATTTGTGTGTACATGAGTGTGTGTGTGTGTGTGTGTGTGTGTGTGTATGCTCAGTCACATCCAACTCTTTGTGGCTTCGTGGACTGTAGCCAGCCAGGTTCCTCTGTCCATGGAATTTTCCAGGCAAAAATAGTGAATTGAGTTGTCATTTCCTACTCCAGGGCATTTTCCTGAGCCAGGGTTCAAATCCAAGACTCTTCTGTCTCCGGCACTGGCGGGCAGATTCTTTACCACTACCTCCATCAGCAAGCCCATTGTATAAGTTCACAAATAAATTAAACTATATCTATGATGATTTCACCAAATAAAATATATATTAATTAAACTGAGTAGCTTGCATGGATATACCTCATATTGATTTTTTTTGTCTGTCTTCATTGAAGACATTCAGTTCAGTCGCTCAGTCTTGTCCGACTCTTTGAGACCCCATGAATCACAGCACGCCAGGCCTCCCGGTCCATCACCATCTCCCGGAGTTCACTTAGACTGATGTCCATCAAGTCAGTGATGCCATCCAGCCATCACATCCTCTGTTGTCCCCTTCTCCTCCTACCCCCAACCCCCCCAGCATCAGAGTCTTTTCCAATGAGTCAGCTCTTCGCATGAGGTGACCAAAGTACTGGAGTTTCAGCTTTAGCATCATTCCTTCCAAAGAAATCCCAGGGCTGATCTCCTTCAGAATGGACTGGTTGGATCTCCTTGCAGTCCAAGGGACTCTCAACAGTCTTCTCCAACACCACAGTTCAAAAGCATCAATTCTTTAGGACTCAGCTTTCTTTACAGTACAACTCTCACACCCATATATGATTACTGGAAAAACTATAGCCTTGACTAGACAGACCTTTGTTGGCAAATTAATGTCTCTGTTTTTGAATATGCTATCTAAGTTGGTCATAACTTTTCTTCCAAGGAGTAAGCGTCTTTTAATTTCATGGCTGCAGTCACCATCTGCAGTGATTTTGGAGCCCCAAAACATAAAGTCTGACACTGTTTCCCCATCTATTTCCCATGAAGTGATGGGACATACTGGAGTTTCAGCTTTAGCATCATTCCTTCCAAAGAAATCCCAGGGCTGATCTCCTTCAGAATGGACTGGTTGGATCTCCTTGCAGTCCAAGGGACTCTCAACAGTCTTCTCCAACACCACAGTTCAAAAGCATCAATTCTTTAGGACTCAGCTTTCTTTACAGTACAACTCTCACACCCATATATGATTACTGGAAAAACTATAGCCTTGACTAGACAGACCTTTGTTGGCAAATTAATGTCTCTGTTTTTGAATATGCTATCTAAGTTGGTCATAACTTTTCTTCCAAGGAGTAAGCGTCTTTTAATTTCATGGCTGCAGTCACCATCTGCAGTGATTTTGGAGCCCCAAAACATAAAGTCTGACACTGTTTCCCCATCTATTTCCCATGAAGTGATGGGACTGGATGCCATGATCTTCATTGTCTGAATGCTGAGCTTTAAGCCAGCCTTTTCACTCTCCTCTTTCATTTTCATCAAGAGACTTTTTAGTTCCTCTTCACTTTTTGCCATAATGGTAGTGTCATCTGTATATCTGAGGTTATTGATATTTCTCCCAGCAATCTTGATTGCAGCCTGTGCTTCTTCCAACCCAGAGTTTCTCTTGATGTACTCTGCATATAAGTTAAATAAGCAGAGTGACAATATACAGCCTTGATGTATTCCTTTTCCTGTTTGGAACCAGTCTGTTGATCCATGTCCAGTTCTAACTGTTGCTTCCTGACCTGTATATAGGTTTCTCAAGAGGCAGGTCAAGTGGTCTGGTACTCCCATCTCTTTCAGAATTTCCCATGCTTTATTGTGATTCACACAGTCAAAGGCTTTGGCATAGTCAATAAAGCAGAAATAGATGTTTTTCTGGACCTCTCTTGCTTTTTCTATGATTTTGTAGAAGTTGGCAATTTGATCTCTGGTTCCTCTGCCTTTTATAAAACCATCTATTTCTCTAGTCCATATCACATATTTCAACAGCAAATTTTCTAAAGTTTGATTCTCATCCACTAAATTGATTGCTTCACAGTCATCATAAGTTAAATGCAGGGTTTTTAATATAATCCAGAAGATCTCAATAGGCATTTTCCAAAACAGAAATACAAAGGCTGAAAGGCACATGAAAAAATATTGATTGCTAATTGTTAGAGTAATGCAAGTAAAAACTGTAATAATCTACCACCTTATGACAGTGAGAATGGCCATCATTAAAAAGTCTCCAAATAACAAGTGCTAGAGCAGGTGTCCCTAGATCTAGGCCTGGGTCTAAGGCTTTCTAGGTGGCACTAGAACAGTGTAGTGTTGCAAAGAACAATCCTGCCAATGCAGGAGACATAAGAGATGCAAGTTTGATCCCAGGGTCAAGTATATTCCTTGGAAAAGGAAATGGCAACCCATTCCAGTTTTCTTGCCTGGAGAATCCCATAGAGGCTTGATGGGCTACAGTCCATAGGGTTTAAAAGAGTCAGACACAAATGAAGTGACTAATCCTGGAGACCATATGGAGAAAAGGGAATCCTTGTATACTGTTGGTAGGAATGTAAGCTGGTGCAGCTACCATGAAAAACAGCATGGAAAATAAAATTTAAAATAAAATTACCATATTATCCAGCAATCCTACTCCTGGAAATATATCCAGCCAAAATTATAATTCAAAAACATACATAAACCTTTGTGTTCATTGCCACACAATTTACAATAAAGACATGGAAACAACCTAAATGTCTCAGATGTGGCACACATATTCAATATTACTCAGCTTAAAAAATATAAATAAAATAATGCCATTTGCAACAATATATATATAGCTAGAGATTATCATACTAAGTGAGGTCAGAAAGAGAAAGACAAATACCATATATTAATTATATGCACAATCTAAAATATAACACAAATGGATCTACTATGAAACAGAAACAGACTCACACACAAAGAACAGTCTTGTTGCCAAGAGAGAGGAGTAGGACTGAGTGGAAATTTGAAGTTAGTAGATGCAAATTATTTTATATAGACTAGATAAACAGTAAGGTCCTACTATATGGCACAGTGGACAATATTCAACATCCTTATCCATTATGATAAATTATAATGGAAAATAATATAAAACAGAATGTATATATACATATTTATAACTGAATTACTTTGTTGTAGAATATAAATTAATATATTGTAAATCAACTACACCTCAATTTTTAAAAAGAAATAATTTTGTGTTCTTTTATAAGCTCTTTGATAATATTAATTTATTTTTAAAATTGAAAACATTTTCTTCTAATAAGAAATCTATTTAAAGTCACAGGCCATTATTAAGGAGAATAATTGCAGGTAAATATTTTATAACTGTTAGGAAAAGAGCTAGAGAGGAGCATGAACTTCTGTTTTTCCTCTGTGGGAAAATATGTTTAGTGATCCTTCCAAACCATCTGGTAAAATACAATGAAGAATCAGAGATGAGGACAGCACAGCATTTCTTTTCTGTGTCCTTAAGGGAAAGTGCAGAATTGTACTGCTTCTCCTCTAGTATTAGAAATAGGGATGGTTCCCATTGCCTCAAGATAAAAGTCCTTGTGGGCACACAGCAAGAATTTCTGAGCTTTCTTTGCAGAAATGTCTGCTATAAAACTATTCAGCCTTCTCTTCTTTCTCATCTACTGCCAAGAAGAAGGAAACAAAAAGCTTAATGTGAATAATTTCATAATGAAATTATGCAAGGCAAATATCAATAAATGAGTCCTGGAACCATGTATTCAAATTCAGTCAGTCTTTCACTCCAATATATGATTCAAGGAAAATTAGGATCAAATTATTTTTCAAAATACAAATAATCAGTATATATATGACTTACAGTACATAAATATTGAAAGAAATATACCATACAATTGAGTTTCTTTGGCTCATCATAATATTTTTTTCAATCAATTATAAGTGTTAAATGACCAGTTGCTTACTCTTTTTTATGGTGTGAAATATTACTCTATATGTCTGTGTGTGTTAGTCAGTTGTGTCTGACTCTGTGACCCCATGGAATGTAGAGCCAGCCAGGCTCCTCTGTCCATGGTATTCTCCAGGCAAGAATACTGCAGTGGGTTACCATGCCCTTCTCCAGGGGATCTTCCCAACCCAGGGATAGAATCCGAATCTCCTGCATTTCAGGCAGATTGTTTACTATCTGAGCCATCAGGGAAGCCATGCTCAATATGGCTGTTATAAAGATATTTTAATTATTCTCCATTAATCTATATATTGTGAACTTGATACTGTACTATTCAAAGTGGTTAATTTCAAGTTTTGCCTTACTATAGCTTCTTTAAATATTTCAGTGAGTTTTAGAATAAACCTGTCAACTTGTTCAAAAAAATCAAGCAGAGATTTTCTTTCAGAATGTATACTATCTATAAATCAACTGGAGAAGAATTAACATATCAGTAATAATAAGTTATCTAAACCATGAACATAATATATTTTTCCACTTTTAGGACTTTAATTTCTATCCACCTAGTTTTATTGTTTTGAACTTATAAGTCTATCTCATCTTTTGTTGTATGCATTTACACTTATTCAGAATTTACTGATGTTGCTATTTTTGTAATTTCAAATTCTAGATATTTCTTGATGGAGATGTGTATAAGAGACAGGGACTAACAAGAAGGCTACTTCCTGAGATTATGCCAATCACTGATTTTCAGAAGCGATTATACTACTTTGACATTCTTATGTATATAGGTTTGTGATATTACAAGAGCTTACTCTGGTACACTTCTCTTTGTGCTAATTCCTAAGCCAATGCAATACTACAGGTCAGTGAAACACTGGATAAAGCTGTGTGAAATATAAAATTACTCATAATTTTTTTCTAAAGAATATAAGAATAATTTTATTTGCATAAACTCAACATAGACATAGAAATTCTATTTATTGAATTCAGCATAAAAAATTATAAACATGTATGTGAGTCCTGAAAATCTATTTTGAAGTAGTTTTAAATTTCCAGAGGCCCAAGCATTTGATATTTATCTTTTTGGCTCCAATAACTTTTCTTTCCATTGAAATAATGTGATGGCTATTTCGGAAGCACTATACTACCTGTGGAAGTTGTTTACTACCTACCTCAAGTTAATAATTAAAAAGAAACATATTTTAGTATTTTAAACTGCTTTGTATCTAAATTTATATGTAATATTATATATTTGTGTGTACATGAGTGTGTGTGTGTGTGTGTGTGTGTGTGTGTATGCTCAGTCACATCCAACTCTTTGTGGCTTCGTGGACTGTA
The DNA here is from genome assembly GCA_006408675.1 of Madoqua kirkii. NCBI lineage: Eukaryota > Metazoa > Chordata > Mammalia > Artiodactyla > Bovidae > Madoqua > Madoqua kirkii. The sequence goes on along the minus strand of SJYC01107251.1, from coordinate 634 downwards.
GCCAGCCAGGTTCCTCTGTCCATGGAATTTTCCAGGCAAAAATAGTGAATTGAGTTGTCATTTCCTACTCCAGGGCATTTTCCTGAGCCAGGGTTCAAATCCAAGACTCTTCTGTCTCCGGCACTGGCGGGCAGATTCTTTACCACTACCTCCATCAGCAAGCCCATTGTATAAGTTCACAAATAAATTAAACTATATCTATGATGATTTCACCAAATAAAATATATATTAATTAAACTGAGTAGCTTGCATGGATATACCTCATATTGATTTTTTTTGTCTGTCTTCATTGAAGACATTCAGTTCAGTCGCTCAGTCTTGTCCGACTCTTTGAGACCCCATGAATCACAGCACGCCAGGCCTCCCGGTCCATCACCATCTCCCGGAGTTCACTTAGACTGATGTCCATCAAGTCAGTGATGCCATCCAGCCATCACATCCTCTGTTGTCCCCTTCTCCTCCTACCCCCAATCCCCCCAGCATCAGAGTCTTTTCCAATGAGTCAGCTCTTCGCATGAGGTGACCAAAGTACTGGAGTTTCAGCTTTAGCATCATTCCTTCCAAAGAAATCCCAGGGCTGATCTCCTTCAGAATGGACTGGTTGGATCTCCTTGCAGTCCAAGGGACTCTCAAC
>SJYC01107248.1:0-18674 GCA_006408675.1 Madoqua kirkii | reverse complement strand
AGATTCCTGTATTTTAGTTAGTTTTTTTTGTTGTTGTTGTTCATATTTGTTTTATTTTAATGAAATATATATATGGACATCACTAGAAAATATTTAAAATGAGTGGAAGTGGAAATTAAAATAGCTTTGTAATGATATTTTCTTTCTGAAAATGAATGAAATAATGCCATATAGCACTAATATTAAGTTCATATATAGTATCAAGGGCTTATTCTTCTTAAATCAAATAACATTACCTGTTCAAAGTCTATTAATCTTCATTACAGTGTATGTATAGTTTAGTTAAGTAGCAATTAAATGACTGCTTACTAAACATTTGTAGGTGTTAATTGATCCTTAGGGGCCATTTTAATCCACTCTACCTCTTTGGTTTATTTAACCTTCTTGATTTGAATCAGGCAATAAATGTATATACTTGAGAAGTTCTCATATATATATATATGTCTGAGTTAACTGCATGAGTGTAGGAATTCAAAATGATACTAAAAGAGTGCATTCATATTAACGATGACCTAGGTTTCATTTAATTATCTTTTTATTCTCAAAATTGTGTGCAGAATGTCCAAGGTGAAAATTCACTATTTTGACTTTTGAAGTAGGTGCTCTGGTTATAGTCACACTGCCCAGAACAATATGATATAATTAAATAAACTCTTACTTTTTTAAGGAAATATTTCTAAAAACATGTAAATTTATAGACAATATATTAATATAAAGAGAAAACAGTTTACTAATACTTTTTATTTCCAAAAGTGTTAAGATTTACATGGAATAATATAAATTCACTATTTTTCATGTTAAATTTAAATTTTTCATTATCTCTGTGAGGTAACCTCTGAAATTTTACCATTAAGGGCAAAATAAAATAGTAAGATTATAGTATATGCAACACAGACTTAGAACTTACAGAGTTTATGATGTCAATATAAACAAGAAAATAATAACACAAAATTTAAATATTAGTTTCAACATAGTTGCAATTACCTTTTCCTGCTTGCTGCTGCTGCTGCTGCTAAGTCGTGTCAGTCTTGTCCAACTCTGTGCCACCCCATAGACGGAAGCCCACCAGGCTCCCCCGTCCCTGGGATTCCCCAGGCAAGAACACTGGAGTGGGTTGCCATTTCCTTATCCAATGCATGAAGTGAAGAGTGAAAGTAAAGTTGCTCAGTCTCTTCCATGGGATTTTCCAGGCAAGAGTACTGGAGTCGGTTGCCATTGCCTTCTCCCTTTTCCTGCTTTTTCCTGCTTAGGATACCTGAAAATTGAAGCCAACCCAGAATGAACTTTGTGAATATTTTATTGTCTTGTGTCTTATATGGACATGGGCTCTTGAAAATTTTTATAAAATTTTCTCATGTCAGGTTTCTATACTTCCATCTTTCTATCTGGAGGAACATCTGCCAAGATTTTATATTTGCTTTCATCTGCTTTGTTACCAGATCTGTTAAAAATCTAGAGTCAAAAAGCCTGTCTTAAGAAACTAAGATTCCATTTGCCTTATCACAGTCTTGACTAGATATATAACATAAATTATAGATGGTTTACAAAAGCTCCTCTTCCCAGAAGTCCATGTGTTAAGTAACATGTGAACATATAAGAGTTGAGAGCAACATTTCATGCATAACCTGTTTTAGAAATAATACTATAACTTATTTCAAGTAAATTGTGTATTCAAAGAGCCTCAAGAAGTTTATTCTGATAAATTCCTTTGAGCATTGTTAATACAAGTAAATAGGTTTCTAATTTTTAATTTGAATATCAAAGCTTGAGGTATTTAGTATATTCTCATGACTTTTACTACCAATCAAGATGTCTTTTGGTCCTCAGTCCAAAAGATTGTCAGCCTTAACTAATGAATCTCTAGACTGAATGCGTGTTTCCTGTATCTACAAGGACCTTTCTCTTCCTATGCTACACTAATTATTAGCCAAAATGAAAGATGGGTAGGTTCTATAGGGAAGGCTCTCCTCTATAGAACAGAAGAAATATGACATGTGTTGAATACAAGCTTACTATAAAGGATGAAAAATAGAATGAAAAATCTGAAAATCATAACACAACATAAATTTCATGAGATTTTAGCCTACTTAAGTTGTGTGTAGAGTTTGGGCTTCCCTGGTGCTCAGTAATGAAGAATTTGCTTGCAATGCAGGAGACATGAGACATGCAGTTCACTTTCTGGGTCAGGAAGATTCCCTATAGAAGGAAATGGCAACCCACTCCAGTATTCTTGCTTGGAGAACTCCATGGACAGAGGAGTGTGGTGGGTTACCCTCTATGGGATCACAAAGAGTTGGACACAACTGAGAGATTAACATTTTCACTTTTCTAAAACAACATTATAAATAAAGACAGTGGGAAACAGATACAATTATAGATTATACTACATTCTTTAAATCAGTTTCTGCAGGGGGCGCTCCGCAGAAAGAGTAGAGGCAGTGGAGCTTCCCTCAGCAAAGCCCAGGTGTCTTGAGGAGAGGTGAGCCTGCTGTCGGCCAACCCAGCCCCTCTCGAGCAGCGAGCCAGCGAGAGACAATCAGACGCGACAGGGGTTCCATGGAATCAGTTCCGCTTTATTGTTGCCAACTCCCAGCTTATATAGACAAACAGGAGGGTTTTAGGAGGGACTTTCCATAGTTGCGCCAATCACGTTAAAAGTCAAATCGTCATGCCCCTTCATTATAACAGGAGTCTATGGAGATCACACACTGTCTACGTGCACAGAAATCAAGAGAGCCAATCAAAAACTTTGACAGACAACATAGACCCTGCCCCCATCTCTTCTGCCAGGCGCCATCTTAGGTTATTGACCACAAAGCTAGCCCTTTTGTTTTTAAGGTTTCCCATTTAGGGCCCCACAAATTTATACTAGATATACTCTCAGATTAAATATGGAACCTTTTCTCCAAAGTTAAAGTTATAAAAATGTTAATGATATTATATTTTATTCTTATATAGTGATCTGGGCAACTAAAATGGGAGATATAATTTTATAACACCTTTCTAAATTCCAGACAACTATTTCATTTAATCTTTATAAAAATCTTACTAGCTAGATGTTATAAAACACTTAGTGTAAGAAAAATAAATTTAAAACTCCACTTGCCACATCACAGGTATTTTCTTTTATTATCTAGCTCAGACAGTTTTCCACAGGTATATTTTTCCTCCTGTTAAGTACAAGTGCATTAAAAATAAAATAATAATAATAAAAAGAAAAACCCACACACTTCTTATGACACTTCAATATCCTTTCATAAATTTTGTGACTCAGAGTTTGGAGGTTCATAATTATCTATACATTTGCTCTGCTCTAACAAAAGAGATATTTTTAACATTTTCAAAAGTGAACTTTTCAATATTAGTGTGTATTTGCATGTGTATGTATGTGTGTCCATGTGTGTGTTTAGACAAGAACAAAAATAGTATCTCCTTTGATACAAAAATTTCTGGAAAAACAGAGATTATTTTACTATGCTTAATGGTTCTAGAGAGCAGAGAACATACCTTATTTAATATTGAATTCACAGTGCCTAGCACAGCTTTCCTGGTGGATCAGAGGTAAAGAAGCTGCCTGTGAATGCAGGAGACTCAAGTTTGATCCCTAGGTTGGGAAGATCCCCTATAAAAAGAAATGGCAACCCACTGCTATAGTCCTCCCTGGGAAATCCTGTGGACAGTGGAGGTTGGCAGGCTATAGTTCATGGAGTCACAAAAGAGCCTTACATGACTTAGCAACTATACAACAACAATAACACAGTGCCTATCATGGCATGAAAAATTAATATATAATTTTTGAATTAATAATAGTGACCATTTGGGGTGATGGAGTACAATGGACTCCTGTAGGAGAGACAGGAAAAAAAATAAACAAAAGTATGATAAAACATTCTGTCTGGAGTTATTTTGTGTAAGAGCAAAATAGAATTATAAAAGAGTGTTTTCTGAAATACTTCAGTCATATTACTAAATGATTCTAAAACATTAAAAAAAATCAGCTTATATTCTGTGTTCCTTTCTAGAAAGAGGCAATGCAATGTGTAATGTATTTAGACAATTTTTTTCATTGTTAATATTAAAATTTTTAAAGTCTTTACATTTAAATTTATAAATTTTCTTTACATTAGAAACACATATTTAATTCACTTATTGCATTACTGCATGTATTCAAATACATTTCTTTTTATTGAGCATCTACTATGTGCCAGGCCCTATTCAAATGATAGGAATGAGGCAATTAAGAAAAAAGGTAAACCAAAATCAATGCCTTCACTGAACTTACATCATTGAAGTGAGTGATATAAATTAAAGGCCAATAAATAAATAAATACCAGATGATGAAGATGTCTATGGAGATAGTATCAAAGAAAGAGGTAAAAGTTTTGATGGGAAATAGGTTGAAGTTTAAGTAGTCTGAAAGTGCAAACTCACTGGGAGATGGACACTTCAGCTGTGTCCAGAAGGAAGTGAAAGCAGATTTTATTCATGAAAAGGGAACAGTACCCCAAACAGATCGAACAGACAAGCAAGGACCCTGGGAAATGATACATTTTGGAATATTTAAGAAGTCATATCAACTAGAGCTGAGTCAGCAAAGGAGAACATAGCTGAAGATGAACTCACGGTGGGGTGGAGGGGAAGGGGGATGGTTCAGTAGCTAAGTCGTGTCTAATGCTTGCAACTCCATGGACTGTATCCTGTCAGGTTCCTCTGTCCATGAAATCCTCCAGGCAAGAATACTGGCATGGGTTGCCATTCCCTTCTCCAGGGGATCTTCCCAACCCAGGAGCTGAACCTGGGTTGCCTGCATTGCAGGCACATTCTTTACCAACTGAGCTATGAGGTAACTCAGTGTGGTGAGAGGGTCAGTAAGGTGGTTTAAAGGATCTTCCAGGTGAATGGATAGGAAGGTTTGCTTCTATTCTGAATCAGATGAGAAGTCATTGGAGTGTGTCGAGCATTGGTGTGATAACATCTGACTTTAATTTTCTAAGAACATCTTGGCTGCCAGGTTAAAAATAAACAGAAAAAAGCAAGGTAGAGACAAGAAAACATTAGAATGCTATGGTAATAAAGGAGATAAAAGATGGTAGAAGTATGTGCCAAAAGTTTTGGGAAGGTATAGCATTTCTAGGGAATTGATTTTTCAAGCTCACAGCCTTTTTCTTTCCCCTATATACTATCAATGTTCGATAAAGTCTAATTCTGTTTTTGTTTCCCAAAGGTAATCTCTGTCTCCATTTTTTTTTTTTTTTTGTCCTGTTCATTGATGTCAGATGCTCACATAAGTTAAGTCAAGTTCAGGTGATAATTTGTAATTTCAGCCAACAAAATAATTTATATTTCATTGAGATTTAGCAAATGAAACTTTAAACCAAGATATATTCAAAGTTCTTTATCATTCTTTAGGGACTGACATAAATGTTAAGGGCAGCACCTGTAATCACAGCCTAGGGTGGACTGCCCAGCTTGAATAGAGATAATCTTGTTTTTATTTATTTTATGAACTGGGCTTTTGCATGAATCTAGGCATATGAATAGCTTCTACTGTTCAAAATTATTTTGTAAAACAACTATCATAATCTGAATTTGAATGTAATTTAGGAAATATCAGACCTGTTAGCAAAACAAAATATAAGTTATTTCTGAGTTGAATGGATTCCTTTATTGCATTAATCTCTTTCACCATGCTACCTCATATTACTGAAAGTCAAAGTTGCTCAGTTGTGTCCAACACTTTGCAACTTCATGGACTCTAGCCTGATAGGCTCTTCTGTCCATGGAAATTTCCAAGCAAGAATACTGGAGTGGGTAGACATTCCCTTCTCCAAAAGATCTCCCTGACCCAGATATCAAACCCAGGTCTCCTGCATTACAGGAAGATTTTTTTACTGTCTATGCCACCTGGGAAGCCCGTTTGTGGTACAAATTTAGTTAAATGTAGACAGTTGTTTGCTAGTCAACACTCCGGCTTTGCATATGAATATTAGCTCAGTTCAGTTCGGTTGCTCAATCATGTCTGACTCTTTGCGAGACCATGGACTGCAGCATGCCAGGCCTCCCTGTCCATCACCAACTTCCAGAGGTTACTCAAATTCATGTCCGTTGAGTCGGTCAAGCCATACAACCATCTCACCCTCTGTTATCCCCTTCTCCTCCTGCCGTCAATCTTTCCCAGCATCAGGGTCTCTTCAAATGAGTCAGTTCTTCACACTAGGTGGCCAACGTATTAAAGTTTCAGCTTCAGAATCAGTACTTCCAATAAATATTCAGGACTGATTTCCTTTAGAATGGACTGGTTGGATCTCCTTGCAGTCTAAGGGACTCCCAAGAGTCTTCTCCAACACTACAGTTCAAAAGCATCAGTTCTTCAGTGCTTGGCTTTCTTCATGATTTGAATCTCACACCCATACATGACTATTAGAAAAACCATAGCTTTGACTAGACAGACCTTTGTTGGCAAATTAATATCTCTGCTTTTTAATATGCTGTCTATGTTGGTCATACATTTTCTCCCAAGGAGAAAGCATCTTTTAATTTCATGGCTACAGTCACCATCGTCAGTGATTTTGGAGCCCAAAAAAATAAAGTTTGTCACTGTTTCCCCATCTATATGCTGTGAAGTGATGTGACCAGATGCCATGATCTTAGTTTTCTGAATGTTGAGGTTTTTTTTTTAATTAGCTATATTTTGTCAAAATATAAAAAATTTAATTTGCATTGTAAAAACACATTTTCAGTAATTGAATATGTCTCCATTTATTAATGCAGATTTTTGTGAATATAATAGACTACTAGAACAAGTTATACTACAGGATAGACTTCAAATTTTATCTTTCCAGATTCCTGACTGGAGAATCTAAGATTGACACTTCTGTCCAATAGAATGGGCTTTCTAGAAGATTCATTCATTATTTCTGATCTTCTGCCATAAATCTATACTTCTGTGTCAGCACTGAAAACCCAGACTACGGATTTCTGACTTACAAAAATATCAAGCCATGCAGAACTAATTGAAACCGCAGGACATTTCAATCAGTCAATTTAGTATTAAGAATTACCTGTGTCGTCAGTCTTGTGCTGTCAAGAAAATAGGGACCTATTCTGGTACATAACATATACAAACAAAAATATTTAAGGGTTATCCACACTATACAATAGCTTGAATATTTTTCTAATTCTTATTGGAAAATAATTTTCTAATAATTCTAATTCTTATTAGATTGAGAATTTTTCTGATTCTTACATACAAATTTTGCAGGTAATTTTTTATAATTATTTCTCATGCCTGTTTCCCAAAGATGCAAATATGAAGTATGGAGAAGCTAAAGTACCAATCACAGAGTACTATAGACCTAATCAGCCACTCCTGAGTCAATTTCTTTGGTTAATAAGAGAATTTTACAGGTCATTGAAATGCAATGTTTTAATATTCATGTGGAACATAACTCCTAACATCATATACTTGTTTACAAAAGATTGTGCTTCACTAACCTTTTGAAAATCTATTTTCCTTTGCTGTGGATATTCCCCAGTTGAAGCCATAGAATAATGCAGTTAGTGCAGTATGTATGTCTTGTTTTCTATTCAGATACATTTTATACCTATGTAGGTATATGTAAATTTATATGCACATGCACATACATAGTTTAAAAGGAAATGAAATCATAGGGAATAATACAGTCAACAATAGTAAATAAGAAACAAATAATTTGACATTTATTTCTTTTTGAAAGAGATTAATTCAATTTATGTGGTAGATATCATTTCCTGGATATTAAAAACAAATTTTTTCAAAACTTTAAATGGAGACAGTTCACAGAAGATACTTAATTACACATAGCTGCAATATTTTAATTGTCTTCTTATTATTTCTACCTAGAGTCTGTCATTCTTGGGATGTCATTGAACATAAAACCTCTACTATGTCTCCTTTTAGTAATGCATTCCAAGAGAAGACAATGGAGAAGGGAATTTTATGATGACTGATTTCAAATTGTTTTCAAAAATCAGAAAGATCTAGGAGAATTACAGTTTAAAAGTGAATTTGTCAATAAGGAAAGACTTATTTATGGTCTTAAATAAAATAAAAATTGTAACTAATCTGGTATTTAGTTAAAGAAAATCCAGTTCAATATTGAAATATCTGAATTCCTAATAATGATTTAGACAGTTAGGTAAAAATGATTAACTACTGGACTTGGTGTCATACAATTGTTGAAATCTGTTCATTCATAGAACAAATATCTATTTTTGAGTGACTGGATCCTTGTTATGTACTTACAACATGAAAAGTAAGGGGAGCTTCTCATTATCCACACAGAACTGACATTTTCTATGGGGAGAAAAACTAGAAAACATCTAAACAAACCAAAAATAAACCCAAACATTTTGATGTTACGAAGTGCTAAGAGACGAGATAGCAAGAAGGCACTTCACAATTCTCCATGTTATGCAAAATCCTTAGAAAATTGTGCTCTATAAAGTTGACCTTATAACCCATTTGAAACATAATAGCAATGTGTGTGTGTGTGTGTAAAACAGGTGGATAAAGAGATGAGGAATAGAAGATAAAATTAAAAAAAAAGAAAAGAAAGAAAACAATCAGCACAACTGCAGGGGAAAGACCAAAGAATGGCCACTGAAAGCCACTTAGCAAAGAGAATGGTATATTGGAGGAATACAAAGGCCACTCTTAGGGATTACATAAGGAGAAGGCTGAGATGACGTTATTACATAATTTTCAGGGTAGAGGTTTTTTTAAAAAATTGTATCTACAATGGAAAATTAAGCAGTTAATTTAAAGGGTTTTATGTGAGAGTTGGACTGTGAAGAACGCTGAGCACCGAGGAATTGATGCTTTTAAACTGTGGTGTTGGAGAAGACTCTTGAGAGTCCCTTGGACTGCAAGGAGATCCAACCAGTCCATTCTGAAGGAAATCAGCCCTGGGATTTCTTTGGAAGGAATGATGCTAAAGCTGAAACTTCAGTACTTTGGTCACCTCATGCAAAGAGCTGACTCATTGGAAAAGACTCTGATGCTGGGAGGGATTGGGGGCAGGAGGAGAAGAGGACGACAGAGGATGAGATGGCTGGATGGCATCACGGACTCGATGGACTTGAATCTGAGTGAACTCCGGGAGATGGTAATGAACAGGGAGGCCTGGGGTGCTGCGATTCATGGGGTCACAAAGAGTCAGACATGAATGAGCGACTGAACTAAACTGAAGCAGTGAAGTAAAGGTCTGTCTAGTCAAAGGTATGGTTTTCCAGTAGTCATATATGGATGTAAGAGTTGGACTATAAAGAAAGCTGAGCACCAGAGAACTGATGCTTTTGAACTGTGGTGTTGGAGAAGATTCTTGAGAGTCCCTTAGACTGCACAAAGATCAAACCAGTCAAAGAAGGGAATTTTATGATGACTGATTTCAAATTGTTTTCAAAAATCAGAAAGATCTAGGAGAATTACAGTTTAAAAGTGAATTTGTCAATAAGGAAAGACTTATTTATGGTCTTAAATAAAATAAAAATTGTAACTAATCTGGTATTTAGTTAAAGAAAATCCAGTTCAATATTGAAATATCTGAATTCCTAATAATGATTTAGACAGTTAGGTAAAAATGATTAACTACTGGACTTGGTGTCATACAATTGTTGAAATCTGTTCATTCATAGAACAAATATCTATTTTTGAGTGACTGGATCCTTGTTATGTACTTACAACATGAAAAGTAAGGGGAGCTTCTCATTATCCACACAGAACTGACATTTTCTATGGGGAGAAAAACTAGAAAACATCTAAACAAACCAAAAATAAACCCAAACATTTTGATGTTACGAAGTGCTAAGAGACGAGATAGCAAGAAGGCACTTCACAATTCTCCATGTTATGCAAAATCCTTAGAAAATTGTGCTCTATAAAGTTGACCTTATAACCCATTTGAAACATAATAGCAATGTGTGTGTGTGTGTGTAAAACAGATGGATAAAGAGATGAGGAATAGAAGATAAAATTAAAAAAAAAGAAAAGAAAGAAAACAATCAGCACAACTGCAGGGGAAAGACCAAAGAATGGCCACTGAAAGCCACTTAGCAAAGAGAATGGTATATTGGAGGAATACAAAGGCCACTCTTAGGGATTACATAAGGAGAAGGCTGAGATGACGTTATTACATAATTTTCAGGGTAGAGGTTTTTTTAAAAAATTGTATCTACAATGGAAAATTAAGCAGTTAATTTAAAGGGTTTTATGTGAGAGTTGGACTGTGAAGAACGCTGAGCACCGAGGAATTGATGCTTTTAAACTGTGGTGTTGGAGAAGACTCTTGAGAGTCCCTTGGACTGCAAGGAGATCCAACCAGTCCATTCTGAAGGAAATCAGCCCTGGGATTTCTTTGGAAGGAATGATGCTAAAGCTGAAACTTCAGTACTTTGGTCACCTCATGCAAAGAGCTGACTCATTGGAAAAGACTCTGATGCTGGGAGGGATTGGGGGCAGGAGGAGAAGAGGACGACAGAGGATGAGATGGCTGGATGGCATCACGGACTCGATGGACTTGAATCTGAGTGAACTCCGGGAGATGGTAATGAACAGGGAGGCCTGGGGTGCTGCGATTCATGGGGTCACAAAGAGTCAGACATGAATGAGCGACTGAACTAAACTGAAGCAGTGAAGTAAAGGTCTGTCTAGTCAAAGGTATGGTTTTCCAGTAGTCATATATGGATGTAAGAGTTGGACTATAAAGAAAGCTGAGCACCAGAGAACTGATGCTTTTGAACTGTGGTGTTGGAGAAGATTCTTGAGAGTCCCTTAGACTGCACAAAGATCAAACCAGTCAACCCTAAAGGAAGTCAGTCCTGAATATTCATTAGAAAGACAGATGCTGAAACTGAAACTCCAATACTTGGCCACCTGATGCGAAGAACTGACTCGTTAGACAAGACCCTGATGCTGGGTAAGATTGAAGGCTAGAAGAGAAAGGGACGATAGAAGATGGGATGGTTGGATGGCATCACTGACGAGATGGACATGAGTTTGAGTAGGCTCTGGAAGTTGGTGATGTACAGAGAAGCCTGGTGTGCTGCAGTCCATGGGGTCACACAGAGTCAGACATGATTGTTTTTTAAGTTAGGTCAATTAGATTGGAAAAGTGCAAGGATCCAAAGAAAGAAATACATCATCAGGAATTTTTTCTCTTCCATCTGGAAACTCAATCGTTTAACCTAGGATCATTCCATAATATGTTTCAAAAATAAGCTGGGTAGTATTAATGCTTGCTCTCATATAGAGGTGCTATATTAATTTAATTTAAGAATTTAGTATCAGGATTGGTATTTAGTAAATGGATATAACTTACAGTGCTGGGTTTTTATTTTTAAAAGCACTTTGCCATATATTATCTCACTTTATAAATTGTATTGATTCTCAAGGGGAAGTCAGGACTCAGGAGATAGATTACAAAGCAGAGACTTGATGGATAAGGAAAACATAGAAAAAGAAAGAAGGAAAAGATCCTGGGTCAGGAAAGAGTTTAATGTAGTGAATATTGTGGGAAATGCTTTTGAAAACCAGAGAGGTAATATTTACTTTTCTAGATATTAATCTAAAGATCAAAACAATGATGTAATTGTACAAATTTCTTATTATTCTTCAGCATTTTCAGTTTGCCTAACTCTTTGAGACCCCATGAACTGTAGTCCACCAGGCTCCTCTGTCCATGGAATTGTCTCTCCAAGAATATTGGAGTAGGTTGCCATTTCTTCTAGGGGATTCTCCCTCAAGGGATCAAACCCATGCTTCTTATGTCCCCTACATTGGCATGGGCTTTTTACCACTAGCATTACCTGGGAAGTGGAAGTGATAGTCACCTACTATCAATGTAGGTAGTCAGTTGACATGTAGAACAGGAATTTCATCTTGATAACCTTTAAATATTAATCTTCCTCCAGTCTATCTACAGTTACTCTAAAGATAAACTCAATTTTGTTCCCCTCTTATTTAGTATTGTGCATTTAACCTGCAATTTGAACTTCCTGAATGTAAAGTTTAAATTTTTCTAACACTTTGGCCACCTCATGCGAAGAGTTAGCTCACTGGAAAAGACTCTTATGCTGGGAGGGATTGGGGGCATGAAGAGAAGGAGACGACAGAGGATGATATGGCTGGATGGCATCACTGACTTCAATGGACGTGAGTTTGGGTGAACTCCAGGAGTTGGTAATGGACAGGAAGGCCTGGAGTGCTGTAATTCATGGAGTTGCAAAGAGTTGGACACAACTGAACTGTGTGTATACTGCTGCTGCTAAGTTGTTCACAGTGACTGAACTGAACGAAACTGAACTGAACACTGAAATATTAGTAGTCCATTTTATCCTATTATTTAACTTCAGAGTTACACAGTTCTGAATAAAACATGATTGTAAATACCCATGGATTCTTTAAAATTAAGTAAATAAAACATTTACTATCATCTACTCTATTTCTGAAACAAGGATATATATATATATATAGTTTAAAATAAAAAATGATGAAGAAATAGAAACTCTCCATAAATCAAAAATGACATTTTAATATGCATAATGAAAAACAAGATATTTTCACATTTTTATAAAACTGTGATATATATCCTTCCTTCTTCCAGATGACACAGTGGTAAAGAATTCATCTGCCAAAGCAAGAGACTTAGGAGAAGTGGGTTCAATTCCTGGGTCAGGAAGATCACCTGAAGCAGGAAATGGCAGCCCACTCCAGTATTCTTAGCTGGAAAATTCTATGGACAGAGAAGCCTAGTGGGCTATAGTCAACGAAGTTGCAAAGATTCAGATGCAACTGAGCACATACCCAACAAATCTATCTTATAATAATATACAGAAATAAATAATAGAATTGGAATAAAGAACTGAATTTAAAAAGTCCAGAAAGAAGAAACTGAAACAATAAGAAAGTAATGAGAGACATCAAGGAGAGAATTATACTGCTGAGTCTTCAATCTTGACTAAATGAGAAGGGCCTAGTCAAACATCTACCAATATCTACCAAAAATTTAAAATGATACAGATAGGATTTACTCTGGGTAGAATGACTTGGATTTGAATTCCAGTTCTGATACTAGTTAACCGTTTTACCTTGAAATATTTCCCAGACTCCTCAGAGACTTTGTGAAACAGAAGCTATAATGTTTCAAAAAGTTTTGAAGAAAAAAAAAAACTGACTAAATTACATCTTTCAACATAGGGCCAGCATATAGAAGTTACTCAACAAATATCAATCTCTGTCTTTCTACATCCTGTCTCTAGACTGAAATGGTTAACAATAAATACGTAGTTAGCATGCAAATTCAGAGAAGGCAATGGCAACCCACTCCAGTACTCTTGCCTGGAAAATCTCATGGACAGAGGAACCTGGTGGGCTGCAGTTCATGGGGTCACTAAGAGTCGGACACAACTGAGCGGCTTCACTTTCACTTTTCACTTTCATGCATTGGAGAAAGAAATGGCAACCCACTCCAGTGTTCTTGCCTGGAGAATCCTGTGGACAGAGGGGCCTGGTGGGCTGCTGTCTATGAGGCTGCACAGAGTTGAACACTACTGAAGCAACTTAGCAGCAGCAGTATGCAAATTATGAAACTCAGTTAATAGGTTATGAAATTTAAATATTATAGATAGAAAGTATTACTACTGTTTGAATGTTAAAATAATGCTTTGATGTCCATAAATTATAAAGAATAAATAGAACTTTTTGAAGTTTACTTTAAAAAACAGTCATGTAGCTCAATAGTAAGGTCTTTGATAGCAATTTCAGGTTATTACACAGATTAATGATGACAAAGTGTGATGAGATTTACATATGTCTATGAAGCTGCACAGAGTTGAACACTACTGAAGCAACTTAGCAGCAGCAGTATGCAAATTATGAAACTCAGTTAATAGGTTATGAAATTTAAATATTATAGATAGAAAGTATTACTACTGTTTGAATGTTAAAATAATGCTTTGATGTCCATAAATTATAAAGAATAAATAGAACTTTTTGAAGTTTACTTTAAAAAACAGTCATGTAGCTCAATAGTAAGGTCTTTGATAGCAATTTCAGGTTATTACACAGATTAATGATGACAAAGTGTGATGAGATTTACATTATCAAGATTTTAATTCATTGATCACAGCTATCAGAGAGTGATTGTGAGGAATATTAAAAGTTCCATTTAGTGTTAAAAATTACCAGTTTTTAGTGAAGCAGCCTTCTATTCACTTTATATGACCAGGCCATAAAGAATCATCCTGGGAAGGCAGTGGCCTGAGGGTGAGTCCACCTACAAATGTCACTCTTCCATACTAGAGGAGGTTTAAAGATGTCACTGATTGGTATCATTCCCAAGGTCTGTCATCCGGAAGCAAATAGCCACCACTGGGCAATGTAAACAATTTAAATTGTATTATGTCAAACCAGTAAGAATTTATTATTAAGTAATAAGAAATATATATCAAAAAAGGAAGCCTACAGAGAAAAAAGTTATTTGCACTTAGAAAATCCTCCTAACAATATTTTACTGTGCCTCAGGCTGTCACCAAAGATTTCACCTTATTGAATTCTTATATTTATTTAAGATCATAATATATAAAACATATATAACTCAGGTTATTCATAATGTTCAAGTTGCTGAAATATCATCTGAGTATGTTAAAGACAAGATGTAGGCTTTTGAAAATGAGATTTTCTTTGATAAAATACAAACAGAATTGGATTTATTTTGTTAATTTGTTTTGTAAGAATTATATTCAGAGACAATGTTAAATCTAATGGAAAGCATTTGCTATTGAATTTCATGTCATTTTTGTTCATATTCTTCCCTTAACACTTAAAGAAGATATAAATAACATGTTTCTCCTCTATGATTTTCTGCTTTTGCATATTAGCAAGTAACCATCATTTTCCAAAGAAACATTGATGGGGTGTCTTAGCTCTTTGTTTTCCAAGTCATTAAATAATTAATAATGTTTCTTGTTTCATACTAGTGTCAAACCCTGTTCTGGATGTTTCAGTGGAGGTTGCATCCTAGTGGGAAAAGACAAACAAGCAAATAAATAAGTAAATAATGTCATGAGGATTTAATTATTATGTAGAAAAATTAAGCAAGGGGAGAACTAGAGAATTCTGAGGGGGCTGCAACAATTATTTTAGATAATATGGTTAGAGAAATGCTCTCTGATAAAATGACATTTGAGAAAAGATTTGAATAAAGCAGTGGGAGAGTGAAAGGGAGACTTGCAGTTACCAGGGTAATAGTCACTGGGGCAGAAAAAAAAAAATGGAAAGGCTCAGAGGCATATGTTTGGTATATTGGAGCAGTAATAAACGGGGTAGAAAGATAATTAAATTGATGACTCAATTAACTGTTACCCCAAGTAATAGAAAATTTCAGCAACACTCAGTATCTTTGTTTTTTGGTTTGTTTTTTGTTGGTGGGAATGTGTTCCCCTACAATTTACCTCTCCCTAAGCCTCACTATCTCATTCAGGACTTATTACCACTGATGAGTTTAAACTATATGGTTGCCAAATGCCATCTGATGCTAATAATTGTCTAACTTAAAAAAAAATGTTCACTTAATTTCTTGTTACTATGCTTTTAACATGCATTATGGTCGATGATAAAACAAGTTCATATATATATATATTTATATTTATATACACGCATGTATTTTTACTTGTACAGCTGATAATTTATTTCATTTCCTTTAACACATTTTGAATGTCTTATTTACTCTCTGTGATGAAATATACTTCTGCAATAGAATAACTGGACTTTTCCAGATTTTTAAAAATTCATTCTACTTATCATTCAGTATTCTGGAATTTTGAGTTTTTCTTCAGCTCTATGATGTTTTTGTTTCTACATATATTTTCTTCTCATCTCTTAGAATATCAGTTAGAGAAAGTTGTAAATTATGCTTCATTCATGGCTACACTATTAAGGTACAGCATGCCAAATTACCCTAATTTTCTCAAACTGTCTTTCTAACGCATTAAGTTGTTTGTTATATTATGCTCTGCTTTTCTGCTGATGTAAAGAATATACAAAAATAAAGAGAAGAACAAGGTTTCACGTACTACCCATAATCAAATTTCATGGTCAATTCATATATCTTTTTTCATCTCCACTTCTATCCACATCAATTATCTACTCTCCTGTGGATTATTTTGAAGCAAATCCTAGATATTTCATTATTTCATGTACAGATATATTAACATAAACTCAAAGAATAAGACACTTTATTTAAAAAGTGAGCATAATACCATTAACAAGCAAAACTCCCAATAATTCCATAACACCACCAAATTTTCAAATAATATTTTAATTTCCCCAGTGAACTCATGAATCCTCAGATTTTTTGATTTAAATCAACACTCCATGAAGATTCATAGCATGTTGAATATTAAGTATTGATGCTTTTAGTTTAAATTTCTAGGGTCCTTATTTTACAAGAATTGGGCATTACTTTCATTTACTAATCCAATTATTCTCTTCTTGTTTTCTTAAAAATTTGTTTTACAGTTTAATTTTTTCTTTTAGATGGTGACAATTTTTCTAAAAATGTTTGTTTATTCCTGGTTCTCTGCTTATTTTGGTGTGAAAATCTCTGTTTGTCTCTCTGTTAATCACTTGCATGTATTGAATCTAGAAATATCTCCACTAATGTGGTGTCAGGTGGGTGTGCTACTTTTCAGCATGTGCAGGGGATGTGTCTTGTAAGTTTCAGGTCTCAACATTCCTCTTAGACATTACTAATTACTGAAATTCTTTCCCTGCATCTCCTACTCCCAAATTCCACTTTTGGGAAAGAGCATGGGTATAGAGGTAGGTGCAAATATGGCCACTTAAAAAAAAAAAAAGACATAATTATAGAGGCACGTTTCAGAGATATACTCAAAGATACATAATAATTTTATATCACTTTCTTATGACAGGAGAGAAATCTACTTATCATCTATTGATGGTAGTGTTAGTCGCTCACTAGTGTCTAATTCTTTGTGACCCCATGGACTGTAGCCTGCCAGACTCCTATGTCCGTGGAATTCTCCAAGCAAGAATACTGGAGTGAGTTGTCATTTCCTTCTCCAGGGGATTTTCCTAATCCAGGGATTTAACCTGAGACTCCTACATTGCAGTCAGAATCTTTTCTGTCTGAGCCTCCAGGAAGCCCCATTGTTGAGCACCACCAAGATGCTCCTCTCCAGTGAGGGTTTGTTTGGTTTAGTAGCAACATAATGTCTCCCCAGGTTAGGTCAAATAATTTTCTAAGACCCTGAAAAACTTCTATGTATTTATCCAGATTATCAGCAAAAATTCCCAGGTTTATTTTAATTTGCTATATGTCATGGAGAGGGAATGGAATGTGGACCCATACTGGTTCTGATTCCCCAAATTTGCTACTTCATGTAATGGAAGAAGAGAAGGGAGTAGGAACCAGAGATGGAGTTGATAGGGACCAGTGAAGTTCCAGGATTTGATTTAGTCAGTCCCAGATAAGGGGAACAGTTTGGACTTAAAAATTCAGAAGAAACTACAGGTAGTACAGATTGAGAGGACCCACAATTCGTATGTAATGTGGCATCTTCTCTTAAAGAAATCTGTACATAAGGGACATCTGACCATTTCCTCCTCCTATTTACAAAAAAGAGCTAACTGTAAGATAGTGTTTTAATTAAGCGTGCCCTCAAAGGGCCATCTTTCACCATCAAATAGATTATATTGAGGCCATGCCTTGGAGCAGAAAAAGACCAAGTATTCCTTCTGTAGGGTTTGAGGGTCAAACTGTTCCCAATTATTTAGGATACAGGCTAAAGGTGTCTGCTTTGAGCTGGTTTATGGGCTCGAAGAGATTTCTCCATCTGAATAAGAATAAGACCAATGTCTAGTGCTTTTTGTCTTTTCTCTAGTTTTTCCTGTCAAGAGGACATTGATACATAGATGATTTAGTATTGCTTTCTTATGGCACAATAGAAGGCTACACACATACATTCCTTCTGATTCATGGTAGGACCAATAGTAGAGTGCTCAATCTGATATGTTAATTCAATATATTGTTCAATTATTTCCAGTCTTAAATGGCATTGTTGCACTAAATTATATAAATATATAATCTATAAATTATACAGATGTACATTTATATAATTGGATAAGGGCATAGCAACACACTCCAGTATTCTTGCTGGAGAATCCTATGGACAGAGGAGCCTGGTGGGCTATGGAGTCACAAATAATCAGACATAACTGAAGTGACTTCACACAGGCATGCTTATTTATATAATTACTGAACAAATAATCCATATACTCTATCTATAGAGACAGCAAGTTTAAGATCCAACATTGAAATTAAAAGGGAAAAGTAAACACAATTATATAATAATGTAATAATTCATTTATTTTTACTTAATTCTATCAATTAGATATGTATTGATCCTTAACATACTGATGATCTGATGAGACAAAAACTGTTAAAAGTAGGAGATATAGATCCTATTAACCTTGTCATTTAAGTGAGACATTTGTTATCTGCTCTTTAATAAGTGAAGTCTAAACATTTAGTGTGAAGGTTTCAAGTCACAGTAAAAAAAAAAATCGATATATTTTAATCCAGTCTCAATTATTAAATTATCATGGACAAGGCATA
>SJYC01107247.1:0-16380 GCA_006408675.1 Madoqua kirkii | reverse complement strand
CTAGAAATAAACACACATATAATTATATGGCTATTAAGAGTTATGGGCATAATTTCTATGATCATTCATCACATGAAAGGAATGCTATGAATCATTATAAATATTTACATTAGAAAACTGACGAAAAAGAGAAAGCTCTGACATCATCTCTCCCAAACATATGCTTGCACTAAATATCTAAAGCCTATCATATAAAAAATCAATATGACAGTTGCCTTGTTTCAAAGAGTAAATTGAATTTTTGTGGAAGTGTTTAAAGAGTGTACATTTTAAGTAATTAATAACAGGAACCCATTATTAATAATAAGAACTCATTAAAAGCAAGACTGTCTAATAAGGAACTCTTTTTTATTAAGTGTGAATTTTGGTTTTCAGAATTATCCAGAGACTAAGTAGTCACCAGTTTGCATAACTGTAAATAGAGACTGTATTTAGGAAGCTATTTAGTAATTATCACTAATAACTCTACCTGTTTTGAGACACCTTGATTTTTATAAGACAATGGCACCCCACTCCAGTACTCTTATTTGAAAAATCAGATGGGCAGAGGTGCCTGGTGGGCTGCAGTCCATGAGATTGCGAAGAGCTGGACACGACTGAGCAACTTCACTTTCACTTTTCACTTTCATGCATTGGAGAAGGAAATGGCAACCCACTCCAGTGTTCTTGCCTGGAGAATCCCAGGGATGGGTTAGCCTGGTGGGCAACCGTCTGTGGCACAGAGTTAGACACGACTAAAGCAACTTAGCAGCAGCAGCATAATTTATTAATTACATATAAATTATCCTAGGGGCAAGTTCATGTTAAAATGTTTGCATGAGATTCACATTGAGAAATTGCCTATTATCCTATTTTTATTTAAAAGTTATCTGACAGTTTTTCTTTTTTTTTTTTAACAGATTCACCATTAATTGCTTTGTTGCCTGTTCTAATGGTCATTAAGAGAAAGCAGGCATCTGGAGTAACACAGCTGGGATCCACTTTATCAAGATCCTTTTTAGCAGTTGAGAAGCTACATGATACTCACACCCACTGTTCTCTCTGAACCTTAGAGCTCCATAGCTGTCTTTTACAGTGTAATTCATTTACTTCCCTCACTCAACTACTGAAGGAACAATATGACTTAAGCTGTATGCTAAGTCTTTACACTGGGGGAGAGGGTAGCTGGTGATGGTAGGGAGGAGAAACAACTCACTTTAGAAGTAACAGTAAGATTTATGTTCCCATTGAATCTATATTGACTTGAACACAAAAAAGCAGAAGCTTAGTAATAAATTTCAAAGGTTCAGAACTATTGATTCAATAGTAATTCATAACTCAAATGGCTAACATTTATACAATACAACATATTAAGCATTGGCATGTCATTTTCCATGATGTAAAATTTCACTGTTGTGAGTATGTTTCTTCACTGTACTATAATGATTTTCTTTCCCAATGGCCTTTAAGTCTTTATGTGTATATATATATTTTACTATATATATATAACTATCATATTACTATAGGTGCCTCACTGGTAAAGAATCTGCCTGCCTATGTAGGAGACACGTTTGATCCCTGGGTCTGGAAGACACTCTGAAGAAGGAAATGGCAACACACTCCAGTATTCTTTCTCGGGAAATTGCATGGTCAGAGAAGCCTAGCAGGCTACAGTCCATGAGGTTGCAAAAGAGTTGAACATGGTTTAAATATTGAACAACAATAAAGGGCCTTTATGTTTTAAATACTGCTCTAAATGGCAGATTTGAACCACCCCCCGCCCCCAATTCCTTAGAGATATTTAGATTATTCTTTTCCCTGAATCAGGAAGTTATGTTTTACAAAGCCAAATGCATTGGATATGCCAACGTAATTTCCATGTATTATTTATTTAAAATGTATTAGAGCTTTCCAAAATAAAGGTTTGCTTGAGGGAAAAGTATGTTGTTAGTACATTAAAATATTTATCACACTTGGATTACAAATTGTTATATTAAAAATAAAATTAATATTTGTGATTTACTCTGTGTGTATGAATATGTGTGTGCGTGTGTGTGTGTGTGTGTAATGCACTTTCACTAAACTGGGAAGTTTGCCAGCATTTCTTTCTTAGGTGCAAAAGGATGTTTTTTTCTGACACTATTTCCTGTATGAAAGACAATTTTTTTCCTTTACTAAATGTGTCTAACATAAATTAATGGAATATAATTTTAATTGATAGGATTTAACTTTTTCAAATTCCTTTATCTGAGGAAGCCTATAATCATATTACTATTTCACAAGTTAATAGCACATACAGGTATTTGATTTTTAAAGTATATTTAGAGTGTTCTTATGTTCCCTGGTGGCTCAGAGGTTAAATTGTCTGCCTTCAATGCAGGAGATATGGGTTCGATCCCTGGGTTGGGAAGATCCACTGGAGAAGGAAATGGCAACCCACTCCAGTATTCTTGCCTAAGGAATCCCACGGATGGAGATGCCTGGTAGGCTACAGTCCACAGAGTCGCAAAGAATCAGACATGACTGAACGACTTCACTTAGAATGTTATTATTAGAATCATCTTTAGTCATATAGTCAGACTGGCAAAATATTTTCTGTCTCTTTATGTCTTCCCAAAATTTTCTCTCCACTTTGATCATAGAAACTTTGCAACCTCCTGATCAATGCCAAAATTCCTAGACAGATGTGTGTATAAATGGTTGAAGTGGTGAGAGTAGAGTGAATCAGAATCAAACTGGGAACAAAGGACATTAAGATATTGAACTCAAATATAATGGCAAGGTCCAATATCATTAATGCCTGCTTGCTCAGTCATGTCCGACCCTTTGTGACCCCATGGATTGCAGCCTAAGAGGCTTCTCTGTCTAAGGAATTTTTCAGGCAAGAATACTGGAGTGGGTTGCCATTTCCTTCCCTAGGTGATCTTCCTGACCTGGGGATCAAACCCGGCTCTCCTGCATTGTAGGCAGATGCTTTACCACAGGAGCCATCAGGGGAGTCACACAAAAAAGAAAGATACAGTGGATTAATCACATATCTTTGATTGATGAACAGTGATCAAATCTAGAATGTGCTGGAAAAATACATTTATAAGTTAGCACTTAAGTTCTGTGTATGGACCACAGATTTCTTCTCAATTTGCTTAAAGGTATCCAAACTTCACTGAGTATCCAGATATTATTTTGTGAAGAAAAAAGATGTCTTAAAGGGAAAAAGGTATTAACAGATGTGAATGTCTACTAAACATGTTTTATTATTATTATTATTATTACATGTAATTCTGAATATGGTTTAGACTCTCACTTTTCCAGCTTTGAATCATTACTATGATTTGGGGAAAACAGTCAAGAACAAACAGGTCTTTGCTTAACTTTGACTTTCAAATGAGAATTTACCTTGTGTGTATGTGGAAATATTAATGTTGAAATTCAGCTTTTAGAGAAATAAGCAAAAAAACTCCAAATGCCAACAAATTTGTTGTTGTTGTTTTTTGTTTTGTTTACATACCAAGAACAAGGCTTGAGGAAAATAAAGTACTTTTGGAGGAACAAAGTATAAACTTTATTTTGACAGTGTTTTGTAGTATTGATAGATATATAATAGAGAAATGCATGGTATGATGCAAAGGAAATCCCTCCTCACAAAAAAGAGAAAACAGTATTGAGATACTGAGGGTGGGTATGAGTTGGGGGAGAGATGGGTAAAAGATGTGGAGAAGTAAATTTTGGGCTTCCTATTTGCTATTCAAAGGACGCCATTAAAATACGTTTCATTACCATGTATAAAGTAGATAGTGGGACATTGCTGTATAACACAGGGAGTTCAGCCTGATGCTGTGTGACAAACTCAAGGGATGGAATGCGGGTAGGAAGGAGGCTCAAAAAAGAGGTGACATGTGTATGTGAGTGTTAGTCACTCAGTCACTTCCAACTCTTTGTGACTCCATGGACTGTAGCCCACCAGGCTCCTATGTCTATGGAGTTCTCCAGGCAAGAATACTGGAGTGGATTGCCATTCCCTTCTCCAGAGGAATATTCACAACCCAGGGATTGAACTCAGGTCTCCTATACTGCAGGCAGATTCTTTACAGCCTGAGATACCAGCGAATATATATCCTTATGGCTGATTCATGTGGTTGTACAACAGAAACAAGAAAATATTGTAAAACAAGTGTCCTCTAATTAAAACAAAATAAAGGTTACTATAAACAGTGCTGCAATGAGCATTGAGAGCAACCTAGATGTCCATATACACAATGGAGCATTAATCAGCATTAAAAAGAATACATTTGAATTAGTTCTAATGAGGTGGATGAAACTGAAGCCTATTATACAGAGTGAAGTAAGCCAGAAAGAAAAACACCAATACAGTATACTAATACATATATATGGAATTTAGAAAGATGGTAACGATAACCCTGTATGTGAGACAGCAAAAGAGACACAGATGTATAGAACAGTCTTTTGGATTCTGTGGGAGAGGGAGAAGGTGGGATGATTTGGGAGAATGGCATTGAAACATGTATAATATCATATATGAAACAAATCGCCAGTCCAGGCTCAATACGTGATACTGGATGCTTAGGGCTGGTGCACTGGCCGACTCAGAAGGATGGTACGGGAGGAAGGAGGGAGGGGTTTCAGGATTAGGAACATGTGTATACCTGTGGCGGATTCATGTTGATGTATGGCAAAACCAATATAATAT
Source organism: Madoqua kirkii (assembly GCA_006408675.1). NCBI lineage: Eukaryota > Metazoa > Chordata > Mammalia > Artiodactyla > Bovidae > Madoqua > Madoqua kirkii. Next base: position 11,693 of record SJYC01107247.1, on the reverse strand, counting down.
TGTAAAGTAATTAACCTCCAATTAAAATAAATAAATTTATATTTTAAAAAATGGTTAGATAGATCTGGGATAACCAAGACTACTGACATCAAGTGTTCTATTTCCACAATACTAAAACAGGCTTCACCTCAGAGAACACTCTTGGTATTTCAGTGACCAGGCAGAGTGAAGGACAACTTGTTGGAGACATAGGGAAAACAGCAAAGCACACAAATGATTCTTATCTCACCAGAGAGAGTGGATATAGCCTTCAAATTTCAACAGTGGAGAGAAGGGAAGATAATACATTATGACAGAGGGGAAATAGCAGAGTTGAATGTGAATTGATTACATTTCCCTCCAATTAATTAGGAGGTGAAGCTAAGTTGTAATGGATATTCATTGACAAGTTTTCTCTTATCCCTAATCCATATCATTCCTTATTTTCCCCAGAAAGGCGTAAGCACAGATATGCCATAATGTGGAGTGGTGTTTTAACGAAAGACAATATATAGTAGAGGAAATAGTAAAATGTTTTTGCATGCCTATATTCTATGATTTGCATGCAGCACATCCTAACTATTTCTCAAATTATTTACTTCTCTCATTTTCCCAAACTGCTAGTCTAAGATTGAAAACTGAAATACTACAGCTGTCTCCAAAATTATTTGCCTGGATCAATTTTTCTCTCTACAAATTGCAGGCAGAAATATATTTTTATTTTGCAAATATGACTATATATATATGTGTGTGTATATATATGTGTGTATATGTATATATACACACATATTTTAGTATGGAAAACAAAATCTGTAACATAGACTGTAGCTTCCTGTCACTTCTGTCCCCTACTTTTCTTCTCATTTCACACATTTTTCTCAAGCTCTCTACACTCCTAGAATTAATCTTTTTTTTTTTTTTTTTTCCTGGATCTTTGGACCCTGGTTGCCTCTGCATAAACCACTTTCCACCAGTCACCTTTTGTTTCAGTTAATTCTTGCTGAACATTAAACACTCGGTGAACTTTCTTATGGGAACATTCTCAGCTCAATATAGGCTATATCACATTTCTTGCTCTGTGTTTTTATATCTGCCTCTGCATTTCATTCATAACACTCTGGCAGTATGTAATTATACACCTGTATCATCATTTATTATTTTCTCCCATGTTCTGTAAACTCAGTGCAAGCTGAAACCTGCCTATTTGCTTTGCTATGCTATACCTAAATCCAAGCAGAGAGTATTAAACATAGGCACCAAGGCACTGTGTGAATGCATAATTGAATGAACACATTAATATAAATTTGCTGGTCTAAACATGTTTCTACAGCACATACATATGTAGGATTTCCCATCAGATAACCTGTGAAAGTGAAAGAATGTGAAGTCGCTCAATTGTGTCCAACTCTTTGCGACCCCATGGACTATAGCCTACCAGGCTTCTCTGTCCATGGGATTCTCTAGGAAAGAATACTGGAGTGGGTTACCATTTCCTTCTCCAGGGCATCTGGATCGGGAAGATAACCTGTAGAATGATAATTAACCTTTACCAGACAATGTCTTGCAATTATTTTGCTTTTAAGATATTTGAATATCAGTCATTTTAAGAAATCCATAAACTTGGTTATTTTTATTGTCATTGTTGTTCAGTCGCTCAGTCTTGTCCAACTGTTTGTGACCCCATGGACTGCAGCATGCCAGACTTCCCTGTCCTTCATTATCTCCCTGAGTTTGCTCAAACTCATGTCCATTGACTCAGTGATGCCATTAAAGTGATATTCTTTTTATTGTGCATTGAAAACAGTTGGTACTTAATCATTAATTGCAAGTCTTTTCACCTTAAAAATATTGTCCAATGAAACTGATAGCATACACTAAGTCTTGAGAGAAAATGAGCTATATGAAGATAACAACACTGCATTGTGGATTAAGAGGTTTTTATACATATTATATATTTTTGTCCTTTATTATTAGAGATAATATTAGAGGATCCATTAGCAACACTGAGAGTAGAACCTTTTCTTAATGTACATGTGCATGTCTATTAAGGTAGCCTCTCTTCAACTCATTGACTTAACAATGAAAATTTATTTTTCATGTGTGCAAATTCCTGTGTTGAGATTTGTGGAAGCTCTCCCATGAATGTGACTCAGTGACCCAAGTGAATTCCCTATATGGAAGCCACATAGTCAAATGTTGCCTCTAAAATCTCCACAGACAGGGATGGGATTTGTATGTAGCATTTTGGCTAACAGTCCACTGACCTAGCTTTGGCTCACTCAATCCCCTAGCTGAGGTTCATGCAAAAAGAGCTGAGATATGTAGTTTCCAGATGTTTTAGAAATGGAAGGGAGGAATATAAGTTGCAAAATAGTAAGTCTTGCCTTTTTAATTGCAGTTATTATAGTATAAATTGTGTCTCCCAAAAGAAACCTGAAGTCCTAACCCCCAGTACCTGGGAATGTGAATAACTTTAAAATAGAGTCTTTGCAGAGAATGAAGTTAAGAAAATATCTTACAGGAATAGGGTAGGTCCTAGTCTGATACAACTGGTGGCCTCAAAGAAGAGAAAACAGAAACACAAGAAGGAGAAGACCATAGAAAGTTAGACAAACATCAAGGAGCAAAGACGGCCCTGTGAAAATGAGGCAGAGATTGAAGTGATGTTGTCATAAACCAAGGGATACCTGAACTATCAGAAGCTGGAAAAGACAAGGAAGTTTCCTCATCTAGAGCTTTAGAAAGAAACACGGCCATGCTAAATCTTTGATTCTCGGCAACTAACTTCCATAACTTAAAGACCATATATTCACCTTGCTTTAAGTCACTCAGTATATGGTCTTTGTTACCTCAGGACTGAGATTTTTGTTAAAGAGAAACAAAAAATAAAGTTGAAAGCTGATCATATTTTTAAAAAATAAAACAAATTAGGATATGAGGTGAGATCACATTTTACTTATTGGACTCAAGATAAATCTGGCTGATGTCTTTGCTGTTCTAGATATTTTCTGGAGAAGGAAATGGCAACCCACTCCAATGTTCTTGCCTGAAGAATCCCAGGGACTGGGGAGCCTGGTGGGCTGCCATCTATGGGGTCGCGCAGAGTCAGACAAGACTGAAGTGACTTAGCAGCAGCAGCAGCAGCAGCAGATATTTGCAGAACAATAACAGCAACATTTTTCTTTTGTCTGACATTTAAAAAGAGAATGGCAATGAAACATGTATACAATCATATAAGAAATGAAGCGCCAGTCTATGTTCAATACAGGATACAGGATGCTTGAGGCTGGTGTAAGGGATGATCCGGGGAGATGGGGGGGGGGAAGGGAGGTGGGAGGGAGCTTCAGCATGGGGAGATCGTGTACACCTGTGGCTAATTCATGTCAATGTATGGGAAAACCAATACAGTACTGTAAAATAGAATAAAGTATTAAATTTAAAAAAAAGAGAGAATGAACTAGAGAGCAGAATTATAGCCATTTAGGGTATGAGTTTACTAACAAAAGCTTATATACTGGAATGGAGAAACAAATAAATAATTTTTGACTGTCAGCTATGTATTTTACCTAACTATGTGAGTTCAGCAAAACGTAGATGATAGAGCTAGGAGTCAAATGAGACATTAAAGATTCAAAGAGCTATTCATGGTAAGTATTTCTTTACATCTTTATAATCACATATTTGTCTTCCTTGCTATATTAAGCAACTCCACATTTTGCTTCACAGATAATGCAGATTTGCCTGTAGTAATGTCCCTTCTCTTGTTTCAGTCTCTCCCACTACAGCCTTTTATTTCCCTCTGTTTATCATCTTAATACATTACCCTCAATAATAAATAATATTTTTCAGTTTTACTCACTGTTTATGTAAATACACTAGTTTCTCCTTCTCTTGGTACCTAATGTCTTCTAAATTCCTCATGTTTTGGGCAAATTAAGAAACAAAATTGTATTCCCCAAAGCATTGAAATATAGTTTCTTTCCAAACCATGTCCTAAAATTTAGGAAACCAGTTAACTGCTAAGCCCTTTACTACTTTCCAATTTTTTTTCTACTTGAAATTTTTGGACAAGCTCTAGTTAAGAAAATATTACTATTATCATTTTGCATACGAGAAGAGCAATCCTAATATTTTCCCTATGTAGAAGAAAATTAGGTAACACATTAAAAAAAATGTGTTCAGAGTGATAAATGACTGATCAAAGAATGGAACACTGATGTCTCAGTCCCTTGGAGAAGGTGATCTTTATAGGCTTGGGTGCTCACAGGCAGGTACAGAATAAGGCACATGTATTTTGGTCTTTATAGAAAGGAATATAGACAAGGGAACCAAGCAGAGGTTACAGATTCACACAATCCACTAATTCTAATTCTCCTTTCCTTTGTCAGATCTCTCCTTATTCTAGTTCAAATACTCTGGAAATTCACCAGACTGAATTTCTGTGCTTCTGTGCAAGTTGCAAAAGTCCAGAGGGAAGAAGTTTGGCCCCTCCTTTTCCATAATCCATCAGGTCTTTGGTTCAGATTTGTCAGCACTATTTCTCAAATTATTTTATAAACTCCCATTTTGATTTCTATGACACCAGATTTTTTTTCCTATCTGACTGAAAACATGCTTAATGTTCTTCTCATTGATTATTGTGCCTTTTACTTAAATAGTTCTTTCCAGGTGATTTTAGCTTCCTACTCTACATCCCCCTTTTTCATAAAACTATCTATTTTACAGCTTAATCTGCCAAGTGAACTGATTACATTTACAGTTCCATTCCTATTATCATCTTCTTCCCTATGGGCTTATGCTTTCTTTTTCTACTAAGAAGTTGTGGTGACACCTGTAATTTACCAATATTTTAATTGCAACATTGCTTATTTTTCCCTTTATATATCCTAGTCTTCATAACATGATTTTGATATACACTATATAAAAATTATGTGATAGGTAATTCAGGACAAAATAATTCTTGTTACTTCCATGGGTGTCCTACTGTTAAGATCTTTCTGCTACTTATTCTTTATAATAAATTTATACTTATTCAGCAGATACTATATATGTTGTTGCTGCTGCTGCTAAGTCCCTTCAGTCGTGTCTGACTCTGTGCGACCCCATAGACAGCAGTCTACCAGGCTCCCTGGGATTCTCCAGGCAAGAACACTGGAGTGGTTTGCCATTTCCTTTTCCAATGCATGAAAGTGAAAAGTGAAAGTGAAACTGCTCAGTCATGTCCAACTTTTCACGACCCCATGGACTGCAGCCTAACGGGCACTTCTGCCCATGGGATTTTCCAGGCAAGAGTACTAGAGTGGGGTTCCATTGCCTTCTCCAGATACTATACATAATGTAAGACAAAATTGAATTAATCTTCTCAATAGCAAAACAAAGTAAGCAAAACTACAAAGGGTAAATAAATGACTCACAAATACTGATTACATCTAAAAACTGGCTTCCAAACTCCAGATACAAATTTCAAATTTTTTATCTATAGCTTCACTACATTATATACAAATTGGAACCTATTATTTCTTTACTCTTCCATATAAAAGAGTGCACACAACTCATTTGCCTAGGATAAACCATATTACTCTAGTTATTTTTTTTTTTCCCTGTGCATGTGTGTGTGCACTTATTCAGTTGTATCTGACACTTTGCAACCCCCTGGACTGTAACCTGCCATGATTCTCTGTCCATAGAATTTTCCAGGCAGTAATACCGAATTGAGTTGTCAATTCCTACTCCAGGGGATCAATGCAGGTATCAAACCTGTGTCTTTTGCGTTTTCTGCATTAGCAGGCAGATTCTTTACCACTGCACTTCCTTGTAGGGAGCCAGTGTGAGGAACTCCACCCATGGAAAAGGTCATGAGGAAGAAGGTGTGGCATATACAAAGGTGGGCTCCAGCCTCAGGAAATCCCCTGTTACTAACCACCTATGCCCAAAACCAGAGTCTGCCTACATTACTGCTTTACACTCTCACCTATACCTCTGACTTATGAGGCTATCCCCCCCCACCTCTCTCGAAGAAGGAGTTAACTAACCTACAGCTCCAGTTAATAAAAATTCCTGGGCATGACAAAAGTGTTTCAACTTACAAACTCTTCTGAAGGTTATCTAGCCTGCCTGAAAAGGTTCAACTGGCCACATGTAATTGTTCACAGCCTCCCTACCATGAGAGGATGAGATGTTTTAAAACTTTCCAAAGACAGATTCTTTTGGGAAGTTAGAAATTATTAGTATACTGGGTTGACTAGGAATTATATTGGTGAGGGTTTTTCATTTATTGGGCCAATTTTTACTGCTAAATCCCCTGTCCTTATACATGTTCAGTTCAGTTCAGTTCAATCACTCAGTCATGTCTGACTCTTTGCGACCCCATTAGTGATCACACTATCATGGTTATCTGAGTCTTGAAGATTGTTTTTTGTACAGTTCTTCTGTGTATTCTTGCCACCTCTTCTTAATATCTTCTGCTTCTGTTAGGTCCATATCATTTCTGTCCTTTATTGAGCCCATCTTTGCATGAAATGTTCCCTTGGTATCTCTAATTATTTTGAAGAGATCTCTAGTCTTTCCCATTCTGTTGCTTTCCTCTGTTTCTTTGCATTGATCATTGAGGAAGGCTTTCTTATCTCTTCTTTCTATTCTCTGGAACTCTGCATTCAGATGCTTATATCTTTCCTTTTCTCCTTTGCTTTTCACTTCTCTTATTTTCACAGCTATTGCTAAGGAGGCATCAGAGGACAGACACACTGAAACCATACTCCCAGAAAACTTGTCACTCTAATCACACTAGGACCACAGCCTTGTCTAACTCAATGAAACCAAGCCATGCCCGCTGGGCAACCCAAGACAGGCGGGTCATGGTGTAAAGGTCTGACAGAATGTAGTCCACTGGAGTAGGGAATGGCAAACCACTTCAGTATTCTTTCCTTGAGAACCCCATGAACAGTATGATAAGGCAAAATGATAGGACACTGAAAGAGGAACTCCCCAGGTCAGTAGGTGCCCAGTATGATACTGGAGATCAGTGGAGAAATAACTCCAGAAAGAATGAAGAGATGAAGTCAAAGGAAAAACAATTTCCAGCTGGGAATGTGACTTGTGATAGAAGTAAGGTCCGATGCTGTAAAGAGCAATATTGCATAGGAACCTGGAATGTTAATTATTTTACATGTTACATGTTAATGAATGTATAGCATATAGGAGAAATAAGTATTAAATTTTAAACATGTTAAACCTTAGGCTAAGTAAATTCCTTTCTTAATTGTAACCCACTACACCCTCACCCTATAGGAATGCAAGTTTATCTGGTACCTTCGGAGGATGGTGCCCGGTTTAAATTTCTGGTTGACTTACCATTATCAGAAAGAAGGGTCATAAAATGTTAGTAGGCCCACAGGCCAGAAGATGATATAAAACCCCTAAGACCTTTTATATGAAGCACCTGATTTTGATAAAGATCAGGTCTGCTACCCCACATGACTCTGTATTCATCACTATGTATAACAAAAAGTACATAAGCGAACCTAAAAAATAAAATGGATCAGTTCCTGGAAAGACTGGTTTCCCCCATGTTATCTTTTCTCATTCTCTTCTTTTCTGGCTGAATTCCCATCTGAAGCATGGAGGCTTGTCATGTCTACTTACTTGCCCTGGTTCTAAGATCCACGCAAGAGGGAGCCCATGGCGGGGCACCCTCCACTATTCAAGCGGGTGGCCTACGTAGATGGTGCAAATTCCTTGTCTTGGAGTTTTATTGGTATTTCATGTAAACCAATTTATTCAGCTTCTTTTTCTCCACTAATTTTCCTACTACACTATTCTTTCCTAATCTCTCTTTATATTTCTAGTTAAATAGTTCTTTCTTAGGACACCAACTCCATCTCCCCTCCAAATTCCCTGGATCCACCAGGGCTGGACCCCTGTACTTCCTGGGAAGCCCCTTTTCCCTAATCACTTCATATTAAGAAAATAAATAAGACCACAGCAAGAGAATTATCTTACAACACCAGACCTTCTATCTTTAGACTCCCTTTTGTCAGCAACAGAGAAAGGTTTTTTTTTTTTTTTTTCAAACCAAAGTTATCTTGACAGTTTCTTCTGCTTGTAGTTTTAATTCTAATCAATGATTAAACCACACTTAATTATAACAAATCATATTATTCAATCAAAGTTAACAAAATAGAATCATTCATGTTACAACAATGTACAAAGATAAGTTTGTATAGTTCAATTCAGTTCAGTCACTCAGTTGTATCTGACTCTTTACAACTCCATGAACCACAGTACCCCAGGCCTCCCTTCCATCATCAACTCCTGGAGTCTACCCAAACCAGTGTCCAATGAGTCGGTGATGCCATCCAAACATCTTATCCTCTGTCATCTCTGTCATTCCCTTTTCCTCCTGCCCTCAATCTTTCCCAGAATTAGGGTCTTTTCACGAGTCAGCTCTTTGCATCAGATGCCCAAAATGTTGGAGTTTCAGCTTCAAAATCAGTCCTACCAATGAACACTCAGGACTGATCTCCCTTAGGATGGACTTGTTGGATCTCCTTGCAGTCCAAGGGACTCTTCAGGGTCTTCTCTAACACCACAGTTCAAAAGTATCCATTCTTTGGCACTCAGTTTCTTCACAGTCCAACTCTCACATCCATACGTGACCATATGGAAAAACTGTAGCCTTGACTAGATGGACCTTTGTTGGCAAAGTAATGTCTGTATTTTGTAATATACTGTCTAAGTTGGTCATAACCTTACTTCCAAGGAGTAAGCCTCTTTCAATTTCACAGCTGCAATCACAATCTGCAGTGATTTTGGAGTAGAACTATTTAAAAAATCAGAACCACAAGACTACTTGACTATATTTTGTTCTGATTAAGACAAACATGGATGTTCTAGTAGTGACATCAACTAGAAGCAGGAACGGATTCTAGATGTGATCATTGATAAACTTATACAAAGCATTAAAAATCAGAGATGTTACTTCGCTGATGAAGGTTCATATAGTCAGAGCTATGGCTTTTCCAGTAGTGGTGTATGGATGTGAAAGTTGGGCCATAAAAAAGGCTCAGAACTGAAGAATTGAGGCTTTCTAACTGTGGTATCAGAGAAGACTCTTGAGGTTCCCTTGGACTGCAAGGAGATCAAACCAGTCAATTCTAAGCAAATCAATCCTGAATATTTATTGGAAGGACTGATGCTGAAGCTGAAGCTCCAATACATTGGTCACCTAATGTGAAGAGACACAGTCCAACTCTCACATCCATACGTGACCATATGGAAAAACTGTAGCCTTGACTAGATGGACCTTTGTTGGCAAAGTAATGTCTGTATTTTGTAATATACTGTCTAAGTTGGTCATAACCTTACTTCCAAGGAGTAAGCCTCTTTCAATTTCACAGCTGCAATCACAATCTGCAGTGATTTTGGAGTAGAACTATTTAAAAAATCAGAACCACAAGACTACTTGACTATATTTTGTTCTGATTAAGACAAACATGGATGTTCTAGTAGTGACATCAACTAGAAGCAGGAACGGATTCTAGATGTGATCATTGATAAACTTATACAAAGCATTAAAAATCAGAGATGTTACTTCGCTGATGAAGGTTCATATAGTCAGAGCTATGGCTTTTCCAGTAGTGGTGTATGGATGTGAAAGTTGGGCCATAAAAAAGGCTCAGAACTGAAGAATTGAGGCTTTCTAACTGTGGTATCAGAGAAGACTCTTGAGGTTCCCTTGGACTGCAAGGAGATCAAACCAGTCAATTCTAAGCAAATCAATCCTGAATATTTATTGGAAGGACTGATGCTGAAGCTGAAGCTCCAATACATTGGTCACCTAATGTGAAGAGTTATTGGAAAAGTCCGGATGTTGGGAAAGACTGAAGGCAGGAGGAAAAGGGAATTACAGTGGAGGAGACAGTTAGATGGCATCACCAATTCAATGGACATGAGTTTGAGCAAATTTCAGGAGATGGTGAAGGAAAGGGAAGCCTGACATGTGGCAGTCGGTGGGGTTGCAAAGAGTCGATACGACTGAGCAACTGAAATGCAATCTATGAATCCACTGTCAGTCAGGTATTGGAATTTGAAGAATTCATCAGACCAAACTGGAAGCTCTTGTAATTTAGAATACCCAGAACATTTTCCACATGACAACTAGAAAATGTCAGTCAGTACAAAACAGTAATATTTAGTATTCACTGGCAGCTTTTTTTAAAATCTGATTTTTTAAAAATGAATTCAGTGTGTCTCTGCTAGTGCAATTAAAACATTGAGTAGATTCATTTGTAGTATCTGTCTTAACACTTATGAATTTCCAGGATCAAGTGCCACAATCATGACTATATTTTGCCTAAAAATCCACAGTATGTCTATATGGTATACTGCATATTGGTTCAGTTTATTCTAATAAACTAGTTATTTTTAATGCCATTATTTGTTATGAAGGCATGGGTACATTTTTAAAGCTCTTTATTTATTTTTCATTCATACAGGTCCTTCTAGTTTGGCAAAGTTAAATGAACTTTTAAATTTATCTTGTATTTGATAAACAACAAAATCAGGTGAACAGTCATAATTAAAATTTGTCTACTTGTAGAAAATTTTTTTGAATTTGTGCTACTCTGGATGATTTACATCTTTTGAATATATTGTTAATTCTAAAATGAAGAAGTGTGTCATCAATGACACTGCTTATTCAGTTCCAGGATTGGAAAATTCATTATTATTTTATTATTTTTAATGATTACTTACTTAATTAATTAATTTAACTTTATTGTATTGGTTTTGCTATACATTGACATGAATCTGCACGGGTGTACATGAGTTCCCAATTCTGAACCCCCCTCCCACCTCCCTTCCCATATCATCTCTCTGGGTCATCCCAGTGCACCAGCCCCAAGCATCCTGTATCCGGTATCGAACCTAGACTGATGGTATGTTTCATATATGATATTATACATGTTTCAGTGCCATTCTCCCAAATCATCCCACCCTCTTCCTCTCCCACAGAATCCAAAAGTCTGTTCTATACATATGTGTCTCTTTTGTTGTCTTGCATACAGGGTTATCATTACCATCTTTTTAAATTCCATATATATGTGTTAGTATACTATATTGGTGTTTTTCTTTCTGGCGTACTTCACTCTGTATAATCAGCTCCAGTTTCATCCACCTCATTAGAACTGATTCAAATGTATTCTTTTTAATGGCTGAGTAATACTCCATTGTGTATTTGTACCACAGCTTTCTTATCTATTTGTTTGCTGATGGACATCTAGGTTGCTTCCATGTCCTGGCTATTATAAACAGTTCTGTAGTAAACATTGGGGTACACATGTCTCTTTCAGTTATTTGTTTTGAAGCAGGTTTAATGAGGGCCTTGAGAATTAGTTCAATAGTTGTGATGTTTTCAATTAAATATTATAAAATATCTACCTTAAATTTTGCAAAGTCTTCCTATTATACTACATGGTTTTAGGACTACTAAAATTTTCTACTTTGCTCTACCATCCAAGTTGTTTTTTGTGCTTTAAACTGATATTTCAGATTGGATAGCTCTGATTCAAAAGATAAGATCAGGTTCAAGTTTGTTAATTTAAATTTAATATTTTAAATTGTTTTCATGTTTGTGTGATGTTTTTCCACTTGAAGCTAGAAAATTTGCAACTCTAAAATACATTTTCTGCTTTTTATTTCTTTTAATCTGTATTCTA
>SJYC01107246.1:0-13322 GCA_006408675.1 Madoqua kirkii | reverse complement strand
TCCAGGCATAGCTCTAGGTTTTAGTGATTCATCAAAAAACACAACAGATGCAAATATTTGACAGATTTTTCCAGCCAACAGGAATACACATTATTTAAATATTTAAAAATTGATTGTTAATATATTATGAGTTCAAGAGTTAGAAGAAAAAATGGAAAGTAAATGGACATAACTTAGATTTTATTTCAATACCATTCCACACTTTGCCTACTTATATACATTTTGCACAACTGTTACTTATAGAAATAACATTTTGAATTTTATTGAAAATAATATAATTTAAATTTTTATTGGTAATTTATATAATTGATGCATGTGTGTTCAGTCAGTAAGCTGAGCCTGACTCTTTGCAATCCCATGGACTATAACCCCTGGGAGTCTCTATTCATGGAATTTCCCAGGCAAGAATACTGGTATGGGTTGCCATTTTCCTCTCCAGGGTATCTTCCCCATGCAGGGACTGAACCAATATTTCCTCCATAAATTTTTATTGGTAATTTATATAATTGATGCATGTGTGTTCAGTCAGTAAGCTGAGCCTGACTCTTTGCAATCCCATGGACTATAACCCCTGGGAGTCTCTATTCATGGAATTTCCCAGGCAAGAATACTGGTATGGGTTGCCATTTTCCTCTCCAGGGTATCTTCCCCATGCAGGGACTGAACCAATATTTCCTCCATTGGCAGGTGGATTCTTTCACAGTTAATCACCTGAGGAGCCTGTGTATAATTGTTACCTAACCATTATAGTGAAAAAGTCACTTATTGAAGTTCTGAAAGATTTATGAGGGTCCATAACTGTAATTTAGTGGCTCTGCCACTATTGTATACCTTATTCTCTTCGCAAGTACTGATATTCATGAAATTAATGTTAATTTTGCTAGTTACATCTTCAAAATGTGAGTTGCATACCAAGTATTCATTTTAATATGTGGTATTTTTAACACCTATATTAAATCATAGCATCTAATTATTACTTTGAACTGAAAGTAGTAGAAATTGACAAATCAGCATATTGTTGTTTTTTGGTCACTCACTCATGGCCAATTCTTTGGGACCCCATGAAGTGCAGCATATCAAGCTTCCCTATCCTTCACTATTTCCCAGAGCTTGCTCAAACTCATGCCCATTGAATCAGTGATGCCATCCAATCATCTTATACTCTATCATGCCCATCTCCTCCTGCCTTCAATCTTTCCAGCTATGGTCTTTTCTGATGAGTAAGCTCTTTGCAGCAGGTAGCCAAAATATTGGAGCTTTAACTTCAGCATCAGTCCTTCTAATAAATATTCAGAGTTGATTTCTGTTAGGATTGACAGGCTTGATCTCCTAGCAGTCAAAGAGACTGTCAAGAGTCTTCTCCAACAGCACAGTTCAAAACCATCAGTTGTTTTGTGCTTAGCCTTCTTTATGGTCCAACACTCATATCCATACCTGACTACTGAAAAACCATAGCTTTGACCAGATGGTGTTTGTCAGCAAAGTTATGCCTCTGCTTTTTAAATATGCTGTCTAGGTTTGTCAAAGAATGCTCAAACTACCACACAATTGCACTCATCTCACATGCTAGTAAGTAATGCTCAAAATTCTCCAAGCTAGGCTTCAGCAATACATGAACCATGAACTTCCTGATGTTCAAGCTGATTTTAGAAAAGGCAGAGGAACCAGAGATCAAATTGCCAACATTTGCTGGGTTGTGGAAAAAGCAAGTGAGTTCCAGAAAGAAAAAAAAAACAAACAAACATCTATTTCTGCTTTATTGACTATGCCAATGCTTTTGACTGTGTGGATCACAATAAACTGTGGAAAATTCTGAAAGACATGGGAATACCATAACACCTGACCTGCCTCTTGAGAAATCTGTATGCAGGTCAGGAAACAACAGTTAGAACTGGACATGAAACAACAGACTGCTTTCAAATAGAAAAGGAGTACATCAGGGTTATAAATTGTCACCCTGCTTATTTAATTTATATGCAGAGTACATCATGAGAAACACTGGACTGGAAGAAACACAAGCTGGAACCAAGATTGCTGGGAGAAATATCATTAACCTCAAATATGCAAATGATACCACCCTTATGGCAGAAAGTGAAGAGGAACTAAAAAGCAAAAGCCTCTTGATGAAATTGAAAGAGGAGAGTGAAAAAGTTGGCCTAAAGCTCAACATTCAGAAAACAAAGATCATGACATCCGGTCCCATCACTTCATGGGGAATAGATGGGGAAACAGTGTCAGACTTTGTTTGTTTTGGGCTCCAAATTCACTGCAGATGGTGACTGCAGCCATGAAATTAAAAAACGCTTACTCCCTGAACGAAAAGTCATGACCAACCTAGATAGCATATTCTAAAGCAGAGACATTACTTTGCCGACTAAGGTCCATCTAGTCAAAGCTATGGTTTTTCCTGTGGTCATGTATGAATGTGAGAGTTGGACTGTGAAGAAGGCTGAGCACCGAAGAATAGATGCTTTTGATCTGTGGTGTTGGAGAAGACACTGTGGTGTTGAAGAAGATTCTTGAGAGTCCCTTGGACTGCAAGGGGATCCAACGATTCCATGCTTAAGGACATGAGCCCTGGGATTTCTTTGCAAGGAATTATTCTAAGGCTGAAACTCCAGTATTTTGGATACCTCATCCAAATATTTGACTCATTGGAAAAGACTGTGATGCTGGGAGGGATTGGGGGCAGGAGAAGAAGGGGACAGCAGAGGATGAGATGGCTGGATGGCATAACTGACTAGATAGACGTGTATCTGAGTGAACTCCAGGAATTGATGATGGACAGGGAGGCCTGGGGTGCTGCGATTCATGGGGTCACAAAGAGTTGGAAACGATTGAGCGACTGAACTGAACTGAATTGAGGTTTGTCATAACTTTTCTTACAAGGAGCAAGCGTCTTTCAATTTCATGGTTGCAGTCACCATCTGCAGTGATTTTGGAGCACAAGAAAATAAAGTCTGCCTGTTTTCATTGTTTCCCATCTATTTTCCTTGAAGTGATGGGAGCACATGCCATGATCTCAGTTTTTTTGAATGTTGAGTTTTAAGACAGATTTTTAACTCTTCTCTTTCACATTGATCACCAGGCTATTTAGTTCCTCTTCACTTTCTGCCATAATGGTGGACTTGTACTTCATCCAGCCCAGTATTCTGCATGATGTACTCTGCATACCACTTAAACAGACTGACAATATACAACCTTGACATACCCCTTTCCCTATTTTCACAGTTCATTGTTCCATGTCTGGTTCTAACAGTTGCTTCTTGACCTGCATACATGTTTTGCAGGAGGCAGGTAAGATGGTCTGGTATTCCCAACATTTAAAAAAAAATCCATAGTATGTTGTGATCCACACAGTAAAATAATTTAGCATAGTCAATGAAGCAATCAGTTCAGTTCAGTTCAGTTCAGTCACTGATTTCCTTCAGAATGGATTGGCTGGATCTCCTTGCAGTCCAAGGGACTCTAGAGAGTTTTCTCCAACACCACAGTTCCAAAGCATAAATTCTTTGGTGCTCAGCCTTCTTCACAGTCCAACTTTCATATCCCTACATGACCACTGGAAAAACCATAGCCTTGACTAGACAGAACTTAGTCAGCAAAGTAATGTTTCTGCTTTTCAATATGCTATTTAGGTTGGTCATAACTTTTGTTCCAAGGAGTAAGCATATTTTAATTTCATGGCTGCAGTCACCATCTGCAGTGATATTGGAGCCCCTCAAAATAAAGCCTGACACTGTTTCCCCATCTATTTCCCATGAAGTGATGAGACCGGATGCCATGATCTTCATTTTCTGAATATTGAGTTTTAAGCCAATTTTTTCACTTTCCACTTTCACTTTTATCAAGAGGCTTTTTAGTTCCTCTTCACTTTCTGCCATAAGTATGGTGTCATCTGCATATCTGAGGTTATTGATATTTCTCCTGACAATCTGGAGTCCAGCTTGTGTTTCTTCCAGTCTAAAGTTTCTCATGATGTACTCTGCATACAAGTTAAATAAGCAGGGTGACAATACACAGCCCTGATGTATTCCTTTTCCTATTTGCAACCAATCTGTTGTTTCATGTCCAGTTCTAACTGTTGCTGTCCAGTTCTAACTGTTGCTTCCTGACCTGCATACATATTTCTCAAGAGGCAGGTCAGGTGGTCTGGTATTCCCATCTCAGTTTTGCAATAAAGAGTTCATGATCTGAGCCACAGACAGCTCCTAGTCTTGTTTTTCCTGTTTGTATAGAGGTTCTCCATATTTGGCTGCAAATAATATAATCAATCTAACTGTGGTATTAGCCATCTAGTGATGACCATGTGTAGAGTTGTCTCGTGTTGTTGGAAGAGGGTAGCCACTATGATAATTGCGTTCTCTTGGCACAACTCTATTAGCTCCTTTCCTGCCTCATTTTGTACTCCAAGACCAAACCTCCCTGTTACTTACGGTATCTCTTTATTTTCTACTTCATTCCATTTACCTATGGTGAAAAGGACACACCCTTTTGGTATTAGCTCTAGAAGTTCTTGTTTGTCATCACAGAAGCATTCAACTTCAGCTTTTTCTGCATTAGTGTTTGAGGCATAGACTTGGCTTACTGAGATACTGAACTGTTTTCCTTGGAAAGAAACAAAGATCATTCTATTGTTTTTTTGAGATTGCACCCAAATTCTGCATTTTTTACTCTCTTTTTGACTATGAGGAAAACTCCATTTCTTCTAAAAGATTCTTGTCCACAGTAATAGATATAATGGTTGTCTGAATTCAATTCACCCATTCAGGTCCATTTTAGTTCACTGATTTCAAAATGTTGATATTCACTTTTGCTATCTACTGTTTGCCCACTTTCAATTTGCCTAGGTTCATGAACCTAACATTCCAGGTTCCTGTGCAAAATTGTCCTTTACAGTATTGGACTTTACATCCTCAGCTGGGTGTCATTTTTGCTTTGGCTCAGCCTCTTTATTTTCTCTGGAGCTATTTGTCTACTCTTCTCCAGTAGCATATTGGGTACTTACCGACCTGAGGAGTTCATCTTTCAGTGTCATATCTTTTTGTCTTTTTATACTTTTCTTTGGATTCTCAAGGCTAGAATACGAAATGTTTTTTTTTTTTTTTCCCATTCCCTTCTCCAGTAGACCATATTTTGTCATTGCTCTGATACACAGAGCCACATTCAATAAATCTTTAATCCAATTTTCTGTTGATGAGTGGGGCTGTGTTTCCTCCCTTTAGTTTGGTCTGAGACAAAATTATGGTAGGGGTAATGACTGTTAAGTGTGATTCCCTCAAAAAGACTTATGCAAGGAATATTGTATTCAGTGTCCCTGACCACACAGTAGACCACTGTTGACCGATGCCTCTGTCAGAGACTTCAGGACACTCACAGGCAAGTCTGGCTCAATCTCTTGTTGCGGTCACTGCTTCTTTCTCCTGGGTCTGGGTGCATACAAAGTTTTGTTTGTGTCTTCCAAGAGTCTCCAAAATTGCCCTCAAAATTCTCTAATTTTCGTGATGAGCTCTCTAATCTTTACCATTCTGTTGTTTTCCTCTATTGCTTTGTGTTGTGCACTTAGGAAGGCTTTCCTATCTCTCCTTGCTTATCTTTGCAACTCTGTATTCAGATAGATATATATTTTTGTTTCTCCCTTGCCATTCACTTCTCTTCTTTCCTCAGCTGTTTGTAAGGACCCCTCAGACAACCATTTGTATGTGATAAGTGCATATTGATTATGTACTACATACTACACACAAACATACATTATCTTGACATAAAAAAACTCTATATTAGTTGTTTTGAGATTATCATCTCCATTTTGAAATTATATTGTTCACCAAGTTACAAGACTAAAATGTCCTTCTATCACACCTTAACCTCTTTATTTTTGCATTATGTATCATCTTACCTGGTTCCTAGAAGAAACAATGTGAATGGTACCTTTTTTCATGTTGTGTAAATTGCAACTTGCTCAACAATATTTGGCAGCTTTAAAGATTTTTACCACATTTTTTTTACTTATATGATATTTGGTTATTATAAAAGTGTTTATAACTGAAAACTATTTTACTATTTCAAATTTGTTCTTGAAGCACTCTTATTTTTAACTGTATGGAAGTTATTTTTAGCAGAATACAGGAGGATGCAATTTTATTAAACAAAGAAAATTGTAGTGTCTTAATCCAATCTGGAAAAAATATATATACACACATTATATGCCTTCGTATATACTATAAATATCACTATGTATTCAGTTCAGTTCAGTTCAGTCGCTCAGTCGTGTCTGACTCTCTGAGACCCCATGAATCACAGCACGCCAGGCCTCCCTGTCCATCAGCATTTCCTGGAAATCACTCAGATTCATGTCCATTGAGTCCATGATGCCATCCAGCCATCTCATCCTCGGTTGTCCCCTTCTCCTCCTGCCCCCAATCCCTCCCAGCATCACAGTCTTTTCCAATGAGTCAACTCTTTGCATGAGGTGGCCAAAGTACTGGAGTTTCAGCTTTAGCATCATTTCTTCCAAAGAAATCCCAGGGTTGATCTTCTTCAGAATGGACTGGTTGGATCTCCTTGCAGTCCAAGGGACTCTCAAGAGTCTTCTCCAACACCATAGTTCAAAAGCATCAATTCTTCAGCACTCAGCCTTCTTCACAGTCCAACCCTAACATCCATACATGACCACAGGAAAAACCATAACTTTGACTAGATGGACCTTAGTCAGCAAAGTAATGTCTCTGCTTTTCAATATGCTATCTAGGTTGGTCATAACTTTCTTTCCAAGGAGTAGGTGTCTTTTAATTTCATGGCTGCAGTCAGCATCTGCAATGATTTTGGAGCCCCCAAAATAATGTCTGACACTGTTTCTACTGTTTCCCCATCTAGTTCCCATGAAGTGATGGGACCGGATGCCACGATCTTCATTTTCTGAATGTTGAGCTTTAAGCCAACATTTTTGCTCTCCTCTTTCACTTTCGTCAGGAGGCTATTTCGCTCCTCTTTACTTTTTGCCATAAGGGTGGTGTCATCTGCATATCTGAGGTTATTGACATTTTTCCCAGCAATCTGTATTCCAGCTTGTGTTTTTTCCAGTCCAGCGTTTCTCTTGATGTACTCTGCATAAAAGTTAAATAAGCAGAGTGACAATATACAGCCTTGACATACTCCTTTTCCTATTTGGAACCAGTCTGTTGTTCCATGTTCAGTTCTAACTGTTGCTTCCTGACCTGAATACAGATTTCTCAAGAGGCAGGTTAGGTGGGCTGTTATTCCCATCTCTTTCAGAATTTTCCAGTTTATTGTGATCCACACAGTTAAAGGCTTTGGCATAGTCAATAAAGCAGAAATAGATGTTTTTCTGGAACTCTCTTGCTTTTTCCATTATCCAGAAGATGTGGGCAATTTGATCTCTGGTTCCTCTGCTTTTTCTAAAATCATCTGCATATCTGAGGTTATTGATATTTCTCCCAGCAATCTTGATTCCAGCTTGTGCTTCCTCCAGCCCAGCATTTCTCATGATGTACTCTGCATGTAAGTTAAATAAGCACAGTGACAATAAACAGCCTTGACGTACTCTTTTTCCTATTTGGAACCAGTCTGTTGTTCTATATCCAGTTCTAAGTGTTGCTTCCTGACCTGCATACAGATTTCTCAAGAGGCAGGTTAGGTGGTCTGGTATTCTCATCTCTTTCAGAATTTTCCACAGTTTATTGTGATCCGCACAGTCAAAACCTTTGGCATAGTCAATAAAGCAGAATGTTTTTCTGGAATTCTCTTGCTTTTTCCATGATCTAGCAGATGTTGGCAATTTGATCTCTGGTTCCTCTGCCTTTTCTAAAACCAGCTTGAACATCAGGGAGTTCACGGTTCATGTATTGCTGAAGCCTGGCTTGGAGAATTTTGAGCATTACTTTACTAGCATGTGAAATGAGTGCAATTGTGTGGTAGTTTGAGCATTCTTTGGCATTGCCTTTCTTTGGGACTGGAATGAAAACTGACCTTTTCCAGTCCTGTGACCACCGCTGAGTTTCCCAAATTTGTTGGCATATTGAGTGCAGCACTTTCACAGCATCATCTTTCAGGACTTGAAACTGCTCAGCTGGACTTCCGTCACCTAAGGCAACCCTAAAACTCTTCTAGATTTCCCAATCTTTTCTGTTGCTTGTGTCATCCTAATTCTTGGCACCATAATTCCCCACTAGAGTTCACTGGTCTAACTTCTGTTCTGGCTTCTCAATATAAGCCTCCAGGATTAATTGTTGTTTTCAGTTGCTAAGTCATGTATGACTCTTTGCAACCACATAGACTGTAGCATGCAAGCTTCCCTGTCCTTTACTATCTCCCTGACTTTGCTCAAATTTACGTCCATTGAGACAGTGATTCTATCCAACCATTTCATCCTCTGTCACCCTCCTCCTTTTGCCTTCAATTTTCCCAACATCAGTGTCTTTTCTGGTAAGTCGCCCCTTCGCATCAGGTAGTCAAATTATTAGAGCTTCACCATCAGTCCTTCTAATGAACATTCATGGTTGATTTCCTTTAGGATTGACTGATTTGATCTCCTTGCATTCCAAGGCACTCTTAAGAGTCTTCTCCAGCACCACAATTTGAAAGCATCAGTTCTTCAGTGCTCAGACTTCTTTACAGTTCACCTCTCACATCCACACATAGCAACTGGAAAATTAATCACTTTGACTATATGGATCTTTGTCAGCAAAGTGATGCTTCTGCTTTTTAATATACTGTCCAGTTTTTTTTTTTATAGCTTTCCCTCAAAGAGCAAGCATCTTTTAATTTCATGACTATAATCACAGTCCACAGTCTGAAAGAACAGAAGCCATTCTGGGTCACGTTTACACATCCCCGCTGACCAGGATTCGCTTAACAGTCTAGCCTAATAAGCTTAAATATCCTTTTACTCCTAAAACTAAACTTACTCAACTAGATTATATGACTTTACTGCTCTGCTCTGAAACATTAATTCTTTTTGAAACTAAATATGCTCATTAGTATTATTTAAAGCCTTTTTGGCTAGAGTTTATTACTTATCCTCTTCTATGAGTTTTTGGCCTTGGGCTTTAATTAATCTATGCTAAGAATGTTAAATTCCATCCTTGCCATTCTTCATTTTAACAAGCTTAAAAATGCTACCAAACACTCAGCCACTCCATTTCATAGAGCTCTGTCTGTGCTCAAAAGTCTGGTTTGTAAGAAAGATGGAAGAAAGGACATATATAAAGGCAGGACATGGGTTTTGAACTTCATGAATAAAATTACTAAAATATAACATTGGAAAGATGCAAACTTTGGGGTTCAGAAATGTTCAGCCAATATTTTGTAAAGCATTGTGTTGACTAAAAAGTTGATTTGGGTTTTTCTGTTACATTGTATGGAAAAACACAAACAAACTTTTTGGCCAACCTGATAAGTTGGCAGAAAAGTCTAATCTTTCAATCACCAACTACTAAATATCACCACCCTCACAGAGGCCTTTAATTTGGAAAGAGCCCTGCAGGAAAATGGATAAAGTCAAACCATGTAATAAGCTCCCTTTTACCTTTCTAATTTCACTTTTTAAGAACTTTGTACTCTATCTAAGCCCATTTAAGCATGCAACTCCTAGGATTCATAAACTTCCAAAACACAGTTGCTTCTACAGTAATAACTAGTATTTATATGATTACAATGCAATTTCACACCCTGTCTCATTTGACAAAGTAGAAAGCATAAATGTTATCAACCTCATGTTAAAGATGAGCAGACTTAAAGTGAAAATGTTGGTTATAAACTGATGAGCCACAGATCTGGAAGCCAGACCCAGATGCTTTATTCCCAATGTCCTTAAACTCACTATGTTGCTGTTACATGCATACCGTCATGTCCAACTCTTTGTGACCCTAGAGGACTCTGTCCATGGGATTCTCCAGACAAGAATACTGGAGTGGGTTGCCATTTCCTCTTCTGAGGGATCTTCCCAAATCAGGGGTTGAACCCATTTCTCCTGCATTGGAAAGCGGATTATTTACCACTGAGCCACTTGAGAAGCCCTAAATTCATTATGCTATTTCTCAAGTGAACTGTTCTACCTGACTGTCCCAGATATCTGTTTGTTTCTATTGTTCATGTTTACTTTTTCTGGAAAGATTTTTAGACACATGCAAAATACCTACTCCATATATGATAATTTTCAATTTAAGTAGATTAATTTTATATAATGCATAGAAAATATTATATAAAACATTGGAAGATTAAAATTTAAAAAATTGAATAAGACATTGAAATGAATTTAAAGAATGATAAGACTTACCCAAATGGCTAAAATACACATTAACAGTGTTTTTCAAATGTTCCCTACAATATAACTTAACTGGGGGTACTAGGAAGAGTCCAACAGGCCTCCCCTGAAGTTTTCGAACATTCTGCATCTGTATGTTATCAAGTATTACGAAAGTTTTTATGATGGGAAACATATTCTGAATTATAGAATGTTGATGGTAACAACAGGGATAACTGAAGTCCTGTGGCACCTCAAAGAACATAGAGTTTACCTCTAGTTTTGTAAATCTACAAAGGTCACATGGAGAAAGTAATATTCAAGTTTTGACAGCTGGGTAAGATTTCAAAGCAGAGAAAACTCTAGGGCAAAGACAAAATGTCATGAATACATACACAGCTTTTCAGGATGGAAATTATTTCACTGTAACTAATGCCTGAAACGCATGTCAGGAAGGATAAGGACATGTTGCAAGGGGCCTTTGTCTCCTTAGGCACAAGGATTTTAAATTAATTCACTGTGTAATGAGGGACAATGATAGGTTTGGCTTCTTTAGAGGCCAAACCAATTGATTGTCCAAACTGTTCCATGCTACTTTTTATTGACTCCAGAATGAGGTCAAAATAATCACTTATTTTCATTACTTAAAGCCAAAGCAATGATTTTTATTAAAAAGAAGAAAAACAGCTTACGTATTTTGCTAGGCAATTGAACGGATCATTTATATAAATGCAAGTTTGTATGGGCAAATATGAAAGATAATTATTATTCTTTATATACTTTTGTAAGTATTTTTAAATCTTCTCTGGTAAACTGGAGTTAAATTTATCATACTTATCTTTGTCCATCACTTTATTTACTGTGTATCAACAATATTTCCCTTTCATATCCTATTGCAATTATTTCTGCAGCATCTAGCTGAAAAGTCTTATTAAAATACTTGATTAAGTATTTTGAAATTGGGATTTATTTTTCTCATATGATTGGATCTAAAGAGAACCAGTGATGGAAAAATAACCTTAATGTGCAAACCATTTTAGTTGTCACAAAATGTATTGATTGCCCATTCTAACTAAATACTGATGTCAGCAAGACACAGTCCTATCCACCAGGAGCTTGCATTCCAACAGAGGAAGACATAAGTGTTAATAAATAAAAGCAATGACTTGCTGCATTGCAGTGATAGAGAGGCTGATAGAAAACAGGGAAAGAAGGTGTGTTCAGATTTACATGAGTTGGGAGTTTGAGAATGAAAATCAGTGGTGACAAGAACAGATTAGAGATAAGAAAAGCTTCCTAGAGCAAATGATGCTTGAGCAGAGTCTTTAAAGATGATTATGTATCCACAGGTAGGAAAGAAGAAATCATACAATTCAGCATAAGCAAAGAAAGAAGATACCCTGACATGTTCTAAACCAGCAATAGTTTGGTTTGCTCACATTTTGATGATTAGCAAGCAGAGACTTAGTAAGATTATATAGCTTGCTTGGTATAACAGTGTTATTTTCTGTAAGATCTCAGTTGATGGTACTTAATGCTCTCAGCTTCAATCTACACAGTCTCTTGACAACTTGAATTTGGCCAGTAGCTGTGGAGAGTCCCATGGACGGAGGAGCCTGGTAGGCTGCAGTCCATGGGGTCACTAAGAGTCGGACGCGACTGAGTGACTTCACTTTCACTTTTCACTTTCATGCATTGGAGAAGGAAATGGCAACTCACTCCAGTGCTCTTGCCTTGGAGAATCCCAGGGATGGGGGTGCCTAGTGGGCTGCTGTCTGTGGGGTCACACAGAGCTGGACACGACTGAAGCAACTTAGCAGCAGCAGCAGCAGCAGTGGAGAAAGAGAAGATAGGAAGGATTTAAATCATGTGTGCTGATTTCACCCCTCAAATACTTATGGAGTGCCTATGATGTGTCAGTCATTGAATGGTGCTGAAGGTACAGAAGTCAAGGAGATACCCAGAGTCTCTGCCCTGTTGTCTACATTCTGGTGGAAATAAAGAAGACAGAATCTACAGAATTTGACTGTCTTGTGAGGACTGTAAGAAAGAATTGGAGAGATCTAGGCCATATGGGTCTAGTACATTTGGAAAATATTCATTCCACAAACACTATTGAGTCCTTTCTACCTAACATGCATACTACTGGTTGCTGAAGATACAAAGATACAGAAGACATGGTCTCACTCTTTCAGAAGCTCAAACTAGCTACTCTGGGCAGCAGAGCTTAGGAGAATTAGTAAGCATAAATAAACTCACAAACCTTGGATTCTACTTACCCAGAGGCATTCAAACCAGATCCACCTTATTACACAAATCATAACCGATAGCTACTCAGAAGAAAATTTGATGCCTTCTTTAAATACTCACACTGGTCTCCCAAAGTGAATTTTGCATTTATATTTATTTACATGCATTTATATTTTTAAGTCAGCCCTTTCTGAAAATACCTTCTAAATGTGGTAGGATATATCAAACTGTTTTTGTTTTATTATGTTTTTGTTGTTGTATAATCACTAAGTTGTGTCCGATTCTTTTGCAACCCTATGGACTGTAATCCACTTGACTCCTCGGTCCATGCGATTTCCCAGGCAAGCATACTGGACTGGGTTGCCATGCCCTCCTCCAGGGGTCTTCCCAACCCCAAGAATCGAACCTTTGTCTCTTGAATTACAGGAGGATTCTTTACTTCTAAGCTACCGAGGAAGACTTTGCTTTATTATATATAATGGCAAAAATGGGAAAAATTATTTTAAAATGTGATGTGTTAGATGCCAATTAAACAGTAAAGAAACACTTGGAAAGTTTATAAGTGAACCAACAAATAATAATAGGCTACAAATTGTGCAAAGTGCTCTCTCTTTTAAGCAAAAAAAAAAAAAAAGAAAGAAAAATCAGTCGTACTTGTTCCCAAATCTATGTTTTGCCAATTAAATTTTTTGTTGTAATTACATAATAATGCAATTTAAAAACACATTAGTGAATATGGATGTGAAGGGAAAGATAAATCAGAAAAAAATTTTGAAACTATTGATTATATAAAAAGTTAATTTTTTAACTA
>SJYC01107243.1:0-25571 GCA_006408675.1 Madoqua kirkii | reverse complement strand
CAGCAATCCCACTGCTGGGCATACACACCGAGGAAACCCAAATTGAAAATATATGATTTTCTAAATTGCCTATATGGGCTTCCCAGGTGGCACAGTGGTAAAAAAAAAAAAAAAAAAATCTGCCTGTCAGTGCAGGAGAAGTAGATTCAATCTCTGGGTCAGGAAAATTCCCTGAAATAGGAATTGGTAACCTACTCCAGTATTCTTGCCTGGAAATTTTTATGGACAGAGGAAGCTGGTGGGCTATAGTTCACAGGGTCAAGGGTTACAAAGTGTCAGATACATCTGAGCATACACACACATACATAGACAGAATGCCTGTGTAATATTTAATTCTATGATTAGAGAAGATAGTTTTAAAAAGACCTATAAAATATGCATAGCAAAATTGTATATTTAATGCTAACATAGAAATATATTTAAGTTAATTGTATCATATACATATGTATTATCTATATGTGATTGTACATATGTAGAAAATTTATAAAAAGCTAAAACTAAAGTGATTAATTTTTGTTACACCAAGTTGGATTGTTTATAAAACTTTAGATATATTTATCATACTTGGTGCATAGTTTGAATTTTTATAGATAGTTTTAAAAAGACCTATAAAATATGCATAGCAAAATTGTATATTTAATGCTAACATAGAAATATATTTAAGTTAATTGTATCATATACATATGTATTATCTATATGTGATTGTACATATGTAGAAAATTTATAAAAAGCTAAAACTAAAGTGATTAATTTTTGTTACACCAAGTTGGATTGTTTATAAAACTTTAGATATATTTATCATACTTGGTGCATAGTTTGAATTTTTAAGATGTTTTCAGTTCAATTTAGTTCAGTCGCTCAGTCGTGTCCAATTCTTTGCGACCCAATGAATTGCAGCATGCCAGGCCTCCCTGTCCATCACCAACTCCTGGAGTTTACTCAGATTCACATCCATCGAGTCCATGATACCATCCAGCCATCTCATCCTCTGTCCCCTTCTCCTCCTGCTCCCAACCAAAGTCTTTTCCCATGAGTCAACTCTTCGCATGAAGTGGCCAAAGTACTGGAGTTTCAGCTTTAGCATCGTTCCTTCCAAAGAAATCCCAGGGCTGATCTCCTTCAGAATGGACTGGTTAGATCTCCTTGCAGTCCAAGGGACTCTTAAGAGTCTTCTCCAACACCACAGTTCAAAAGCATCCATTCTTCAGCCCTCATTCTTCTTCACAGTCCAACTCTCACATCCATACATGACTACTGGAAAAACCATAGCCTTGACTAAATGGACCTTCATCAGCAATGTAATGTCTCTGTTTTTGCATATGCTGTCTAGGTTGGTCATAACTTTTCCTCCAAAGAGTAAGCATCTAAGCATTCACTTTTTAAATTTAACTTTAAAATGACTTTAAGCAGAACTGATTTTGTTGAAAACATTACAGAGTACAGTTCTAGAATTTCTGTCTCAGAATTACACAAGTTGGAATCATGTTTTTGATAGAAACACTTAATGTAAGGTATAAAATGTTCATCTCAACTAATAAACACATTTTTATCAGATACCTTCCTTCAAAAATATAAAAAAATCCTCACTGAAGTAGAGACATTTTACTTAATCTCTATGTCATTGAATGAATAATTCAGTGGAAGTTAATATCAATGGCTTTTATTCAGAATTACACAAGTTGGAATCATGTTTTTGATAGAAACACTTAATGTAAGGTATAAAATGTTCATCTCAACTAATAAACACATTTTTATCAGATACCTTCCTTCAAAAATATAAAAAAATCCTCACTGAAGTAGAGACATTTTACTTAATCTCTATGTCATTGAATGAATAATTCAGTGGAAGTTAATATCAATGGCTTTTAATAATAAAAAACTTTTAAAAATCATTGCATTTCAACTAAAAATATATTGTGATAGATTTCCCAGTGGCTTGGTGGTAAAGAATCTGCCTACCAAGCAAAGATGTAGATTCAATCCCTGGGTCAGAAAGATTCCCTGGAGAAAGAAATGGCAAACCACTCCAGTACTCTTACCTGGGAAATCCCATGGACAGAGAAGTTCATGAAGTCTGCAAAGAGTCAGGCAAGACTTAGCGACTCAAAAACAACAGGACAGGTATTATGATAACATTAAATTATATTCTTATTTTGAATCTTTGTATTAAAAACAGCTTTGGTGAAATTGCTCATTATTAAATTATGCTTAGTTAGACATTGGAACTAATTAATATTAAACACAGAAACTAAAATCAGTAAAGCAAGATTAAAGAAGAATTTTTTCCTAGCATCTTTTGTTTATACATAAGAAAATATCTATAGAAATATTGATTTCACAAACTTGTGATAAATATAGCCTAACAGCCAGGAGACATTCACTTGAAATAGATATTTACTATGCCACTATTGTCATAACCCATAATAGATTATCCATAATCATTTTAGGATCATATATAGGCCATTTGGGATAAAACTGGAACTTTCTTCTAAAATTGGGAGATATTTTCTCATCAAATTGGCACACAGAAAACAGTTATTTTTTCAATGAAAACAATCACTGTGTGTATCAGTGAGGGTCTAGGGCACATAAAAACAAGACACTGGGTGGGGGGTGTTTTGAGAGAATTTTACTTATGTGAATGATAAAAACAAACAAGTAGAAAAGGAAGGGAAGAAGCACGGAAGGAGGAAGGAAAGAAGAAAATGAGAAAGAAAGAAACAGACATTGATTTAGAATTCCTGAATTAAATTAACTTTTTCACCCACTCTTAGTCAACTTTCTGGGGCTGCCTTGTCTTCCCTTGATGTAAAGGAACAGAGAAGAATGAATTTGAGCATACTCAGGTAAGTTCCCAAGAAAAAGAAGAGTTGAAAGGGCAGAGTCAATTGCCTGGCTTCTTTCCCCAGACTCAGCTATAGTAAATTCTCTCATGCTATGCCATGAGTGTTATATGAAAGGAGAGAAGGTTAGCACTCCCCTTGATAAGGATGGATGAGGTTCTCAGGCCCGACAACAGGCATACAGTTAAGACACTGCCAACTACTTTGTGGCATCTAACCACTGTTTGGGCTTCCCTCATGGCTCAAATGGTTAAGAATCTGCCTATTATGCAGGAGTTCCAGGTTTGATCCTTAGGTCAAGAAAAAGGAAATGGCTACCACCTCTAGTATTTTTGCTAGGACAATTCCATGATAGAGCACCCTGGAAGGCTATATTTCATGGGGTCACAAAGAGTCAGACATGACAGAGTGACTAACACTTTCACATGCCATGGGTAAAGGAGCTGACCGACAAGGGTCAGACTACATTGTTAGTGTGTTACTCTGCCCAAGGAAGAAAATATCAGGGCTGGAGGAAGTGTTTCGCTCAATATCTTCTCTGTTTTGGGAAAGTGTGTGCTGAGGGTTTTATGAGGACAATAATGAACCTTGTTTGGAACCACGATGGTGGCAGTTACCTAAGGATATATGATAGATTATGTAAGGGAAAGATCTGTGAGCTGCCCAGTTTTCACTATCTGTAGTTGAAGGGGTTGAACAGGAAAGATATTCTTGTTTATTCTGTGTAGAATATGAAACTCAGAAACTGGAAACGGGCTTCCCTGATGGCTCAGAGGTTAAAGTGTCTGCCTGCAACCAGGAGACCCAGGTTCAATCCCTGGATCAGGAAGATCCCCTGGAGAAAGAAATGGCAACCCACTCCAGTATTCTTGCCTGAAGAATCCCATGGACTGAGGAGCCTGCTAAGCTACAACCCACAGGGTCGCTAAGAGTTGGACACAACTGAGCGGCTTCGCTTCTTCAGACTCAGCTTCCACAGTCAGGTATATGTATCCCACAGATGCTAAGGCATAAACAGACATTCTTTCTGTCTGAAATGTCTTTGACTCCATTTGTTCTAAGAACTCTTATCTTCACCAAAGCCTAGACATACCTCCTTCATAAAGCTATCTCTGATTCCTCCTGGAGATACTTAGAGTTTGCCTTGTGAGGTCACACAGACAGTATAAAATTTTACTGGAAGGATTATCAAGTTATACCATTGCATGATACATCTTTCATTTGGATATGCTTTTCAGTGCCACATGTGCCAAAACTTGTCTTATGTATCCTACTTTAAAAATGAGAGAGCAAGAGATACCTAGCAGAAGCCATTCCATTTGACAACTCTGTACACATGCTTGCCTGATTAATTGATTAAATTATAACACAAAGAAGGGGAAGGACACAGAATCTGGCTTGAGTGGGTCAAAGAAGATTTTGTGGGCACCAGAAGTGGTATTAGGATTTCATTTTTGTGCATAGAGAGAATTTGACCCCACAGAGAAGAATAGTATAAGAGCATAGGAAACTGCTTGAGGAAAATGATGGGAAGGAATAATTGCAAGAATATAGCAGATGTGGAAGTGTTCAGGTTGGTAGCTAAGTTGTGATATAAAACAACCCCACTGTTGGGCACACACACTGAGGAAACCAGAATTGAAAGAGACACATGTACCCCAATGTTCATTGCAGCATTGTTTATAATAGCCAGGACATGGAAACAACCTAGATGTCCATCAGCAGATGAATGGATAAGAAACCTGTTGTACATATATACAATGGAGTATTACTCAGCCATTAAAAAGAATACATTTGAATCAGTTCTAATGAGGTGGATGAAACTGGAGCCAATTATACAGAGTGAAGTAAGCCAGAAAGAAAAACACCAATACAGTATACTAACACATATATATGGAATTTAGAAAGATAGTAATGATGACCCTGTATGTGAGACAACAAAAGAGATACAGATGTATAAAATGGGCTTTTAGACTCCATGGGAGAGGGAGAGGGTGGGATGTTTTCAGAGAATGGCATTGAAACATGTATACTACCATGTAAGAAATGAAGCATCAATTTATGTTCGACACAGGATACAGGATGATTGGGGCTGGTACACAAGGATTATCCAAAGAGATGATATGGGATGGGAGGTGGGAAGGTGTTCCAAGGTTGGGAGCTCGTGTACACCTGTGGCTGATTCATGTCAATGTATGGCAAAAACAAACAAACAAACAAACAAAAAACAGTATTGTAAAGTAAAATAAAGTAAAAATAAAATTAAAAAAAGAAAAATAAAACTATACAAGAATTCAAAATAGAGAGCTTTGAATGTCAAGTCAAAGAATAGGGTAACACATCCTTTAGCTAATGAAGAGCTACTGAATAGAAATAGAGATGATCAAAGTTGTACTTTAACAAGAATATAAATTTGAGAGGTCTTTTAAAAGTCTCCTATAATAGTTCAGGTGAGAATTAATAGGTTCTGAGATTAGTGAATTTATTAGAACTGTGGGAGTAGTGGCCACAGAAAGGGAGAATATAGAGCCACGCTGAGAGATATTACTGAATTAAAATCAGTAAATGTGACATTGATTGATCATTTCACTCAGCAGTTTAAAACTTTTCAATGGCTGTCATCTTTTGCATTTAATATAAATTTCAGAATCTTTATCTTGACCTATGAATCTTTAATGATTTGAGTCTTTCTTACATTTTAAACTCCATCATCTTGTGTCACTTTTTTTCACCCTTTCTGCACTTGCTTCATCCACAAAAATTTTCCTGAAGCTCCTGGTTATTTTCTCTAAGTGATTTCACACAGACAATAAGTTCTTTTAAAATGTTCCTACTTGTCTTTACCTAACTTTTACATGTACGTACATAAAGTCTATGTTCTAGACTTTTTCTTCCCCCCTTTTGGGCCTTTCAATGAAATCTGATCAGGTCTCATTGATTTTCTAGCCCATGTAAATCACAAGCAGAATTTTACTTTGGTAATTAAATAATACATTTTTAGTGTTAAAACTTTATTTTAAAATTCAATTTAAAGTATCTCCCCAATTGCAATTCAGTTCTGCTTCTGGTTATAAAGCTTACATTTGGAAAAGGTTGTCTCTTTTCCCTTTTTCTCATCTTCTCCTATCCAAATCTGCATCTGTTATTTTGCACCCCTCTGGATTGAAAACAGATGGAGTTTGGGAGAACAAGCAACAATATATGCTGAACAGTTATTATCTGACTGATGGCTATGTCTTTGGGTGCTAGTACCATCTTCATGGCAAATATACTAGTTGTGCTTTTCAATTTTGATTGAATGGTAAATTGCCTGATATTATAGCACAATAATTCCTGTGGCTGACAACTTTCTGCTATCCTCTCATCCCTCAGACCTCTAGAAATCTGTCCATCTTTAAAACTGAGAAGTCCTTTACATGTCCTTTAAGATAATCTTAGAAAGATATACTTGTTCAATTTTATGCAGTCTACGAGAAATATGCTTGTTATAGAACACAGACTTACCATCCTTAGGGTCTTCTCCATTGTCAGAAAATGACAGTCCCATCTCCAACTTTTATAGTAAGACTTCCCTTCACAGGACTCAGATAGTATTTCAGTTTCCTTTGAACTTCAGAAAACACATAGCAAACTATGTGGATATTGCAAAACTTAAACTCCCCCTCCCTTTTTTTTTAAGCTTGTTTTTGCTTAGTCACTAATTCTTGTCTGATTCTTTTGTGACCCTATGGACTGTAGCACACCAGGTTCCTCTTCTATGGAATTTCCCAGGCAAGAATACTGGAGTGGATGTCATTTCCTTCTCCAGGAAATCTTCCCAACCCAGGGGTCAAACTCACACAGGTGGATTCCTTACCATTGAGCCACCTGGGAAAGAAGCAGCACCTTTCTCCATTTCAAAGAGAGTACTGAAGCCTGCAGTAATGAATCTGAAATCCTTTCTCCAATTGGATTTTTCAACTTCTGATTCTTATGCAGACCAGAAGTCACAGAACCCACTTCACAGCTAAATATGCCATTAGTACACAGAAATTTCTTTAGTATAGGGTCTGAGCGTACTTTGCATTTGTTAAATTTTCTTTGACTTTTGAGGCATAAACCAAAACTGAGACTGAAAAAAAATTTTGATTTTAATTTTCTGTTTTATATTGTGCTGCCAGTAAAGAAAAAAATCAAGTATCTTGTCAATTCTTGCAGTCTATTTTCCTGTTTATCTCCCTTACATGAATCCTATGCTATTTTAAATTCTATCTAAGTCTTGCTCTAGATCTACTTGTCTTATGGTTTTGATTATCTCTGTCAATACAATATATAGGTTGCATATTTTCAAATATAGTAATATTTTAACTAACAATATTGAATTGATTCCACTAATTATATACATAGAAAGTAGATCATTGATTTTTATATTTTCCTGATATATTGCCTGGTTCATGTAATATAAAAGAATTATTTCTTACTATCTATAACTAAATTGAACTCTTCACTTTTTTATTTTTCTTTCAAAAGCAAAGTGTGTGAAGACATATGTGTGCATATTTGATGAAATTGCTTTCTTTGTTGTTCTCAGATGTGTCTGACTCTCTGTGACCCCACGAACTGCAGCACGCCAGGCTTCTTTGTTCTTATATCTTCCCAAACTCAGGTCCATTGAGTCAGTGAAGCCATCCAACCATCTCATTGTCTGTCACACACTTCTCCTAACTTAGATAATTTTTGTTCCTCTAAGTGTTCCCCTGGACTAGAAATACAGTCTATCCAGTCTGCCAGTCCACAAATGTGGAGTCAGATATATCTAAACATTTTTTTTGTTTATTATTTTCCTAAAAAAGAATTGAATTTGTAGCATCAGCCAATGAGATATTCTCTACTTTTATCTTTTTTTTTCCTTTTACTCTTTATTCTGTACAAGCATCATCTTTCTTTCTGCTCCATTTTTCAGTTCTCTAGTTCCTTAATAACAGAACTGTCTACTTCATGAGGTGCTAAATGAAGTTTGTTGATACTACATAAATTGTCATCTTCACTCATTTTTGACATCACAATTGATGATGAATGAGATGAGATACAAAGCTGAGCATTGTGGCCTGGAGAACAAAAAGTAGCACAGGCAATGTACCTGGTACTTCTCTGAGTTCACTCAGGTTTTTCATATTAACAGTGACTATACTCATTCTCATAACTGAGCTTCACTGCCTTTCATCCACACCTTCATTTCAAGCAAAATTTATTTTAAAATGTTATATATTACATATTTAGTGCTATATAATATATAAATCATGATAATATGCTATATAACATTATAAATAATATATGTTATATAATGTTTAAAATAATAGGACTGACATGTTAGACTTAACTCTAAGTCTCCAAGACCATAATAAGTTGCTTATAGAATGGGTTCAATTAAAACTAGGTAACCTGACAATCTCAAGAAAGTTTTCCTATAAAAAGATACACTATAAGATAACACAAATCCACAACAAAGTCAACTAAGTGGCAGATCCTCTTAGGTATTAGTTTGGTCCTGAGAAACACAAAGCAAAAAAAAAAAAAATTGGGCCTGAAGTTTTAAAGAATTAAGTTCATCATCTTTTGTCATATGCTATTTATTTTATGTCTAAAAACTGTGGTCCTAAAAGCTATAAATACCTATTAAAATAGCAAAATCTTAGGTACTAGTTAGACAAGATTATCCACTAAATTGCCTTTAAAAGCAAGGATTCCCAGGTCTAATAAACAGAATAGGATACTTATTTTAATTGTTATGCAGAACAGTCCAAAACGCTTCAAGTTTCCAATATTAAAAGGTACATTGGAAAATACTAATGAAAAATTAAATGCATAGTTCAGTCGCTCATTCATGTCTGACTCTGCAAACCCATGGACTGCAGCACACCAGGCTTCCCTGTCTACCATCAACACCAGAAAGAGTTCAAACTCATATTTGTTGAGTCAGTGATGCCATCCAACCATCTCATCCTCTGTTGTCCCCTTCTCCTCTTGCCTTTAAACTTTCCCAGCATCAGGGTCTTTCCCAATGAGTCAGTTCTTCCCATCAGGTGGTCAAAGTATTGGAGCTTCATTTTCACCATCATTTTTCCAAAGAATATTCAAGACTGATTTCCTTTAGAATGGACTGGTTGGATCTTCTTACAGTCCAAAGGTCTCTCAAGAGTCTTCACCAACACCGCAGTTCAAAAGCAGCAAGTCTTCACTATTGAGCTTTCTTTATGGTCCAAATCTCACATCCATAGATAATTACTGGAAAAATCATAGCTTTGGATGGATATTTATTGGCAAAGTAATGTCTCTACTTTATATTATGCTGTCTAGTTTAGTCATAACTTTTCTTCCAAGGAGCAAGCAACTTTTAATCACATGTTTGAAATCACCATTTGCAGTGATGTTGAAGCCCAAAATAATTAAGTCTGTACCTGTATCCATTTTTTTTCCATCTATTTGTCATGAAGTGATGGGTCTACTTTTAATGATCTTTGTACTTTTTAAAATTTTATTTATTTATTATTATTATTTTACTTTACAATACTATATTGGTTTTGTCATATATTGACATGAATCTGCCATGGGTGTACATGAGTTCCCAATCCTGAACCTCCCTCCCCAAATCATCTCTCTGGGTAATCCCAGTGCACCAGGCCCAAACATTCTGTATCCTGCATCGAACCTAGACTGGTGATTTGTTTCTTACATGATAGTACACATGTTTCAATGACATTCTCCCAAATCATCCCACCCTCTCCCTCTCCCACAGAGTCCAAAACTTTGTTCTATACATCTATATCTCTTTTGCTGTCTCACATACAGGGTTATCATTATCATGTTTTAAAATTCCATATATATGTGTTAGTACATCTCATTGCTGTTTTTCTTTCTGGCTTACTTCACTCTGTATATTCAGCTCCAGTTACATTCACCTCATTAGAACTGACTCAAATGTATTCTTTTTAAAGACTGAGTAATACTCCATTGTGTATATGTACCACAGCCTTCTTATCCATTCATCTGCTGATGGACATCTAGGTTGTTTCCATGTCTTGGCTATTATAAACAATGCTGCGATGAACATTGGGGTACATGTGCCTCTTTCAATTCTGGCTTTCTTGGTGTGTATGCATAACGGTGGGATTTCTGGGTCATAAGGCAGTTCTTTTTCCAGTTTTTTAAGGAATCTCCACACTGTTTTCCATAGCAGCTGTACTAGTTTGCATTCCCACCAACAGTGTAAGAGGGTTTCCTTTTTTCACATCTTCTCCAGCATTTATTGCTTGTAGACTTTTGGATCACAACCATTCTGACTGGTGTGAAATGGTACCTCATTGTAGTCTTGATTTGCATTTCTCTGATAATGAGTGACTTTGAGCATTTTTTCATGTGTTTGTTAGCCATCCATATGTCTTCTTTGGAGAAATGTCTATTTAGTTCTTTGGCCCTTTTTTTGATCAGGTCATTTATTTTTCTGAAGTTGAACAGCATAAATTGCTTGTATATTTTTGAGAATAGTTGTTTGTCAGGTGCTTCACTTGCTATGTGTATATGGACCACAACTTTCTTATCCATTCATCTGCTGATGGACATCTAGGTTTCTTCCATGTCCTGGCTATTATAAACAGTGCTGTGATAAACGTTGACCCAGAGGGATGGTACAGGGAGGGAGGTGGGAGGGAGGTTCAGGATTGGGAACACATGTATACCCATGGAGAATTCATGTTGATGTATGGCTAAACCAATACAATATTGTAAAGTAAAATAATAATAATAAATAAAATAATCACACACACACAAAAAAACTACCTCCCAATGCAAGGAAATCAGGAGACACTAGTCTGATCCCTGAGCTGATAAGATTCCCTGAAGAAGGAAATGATAATCCACTTCAGTGTTCTTGCCTGGAGAATCCCATGAACAGAGGAACCTGTCAGGCTACCATCCATGAAGTCTCACACTGTCAGATACAACTGAGCACACACATCCTATACTGTTCTCCACTAGGTTGTACCATTTTACATCCCTACCAAAAGCACAGTAGAATTCCCTTTGTTTCACACCCTCTCCGGCATTTATTGTTTGATTTTTTGACAATGGTTACTCTGTTTGGTGTGAGGTGATATCTCATTGTAGTTTTGATTTGTATTTCTCCCACAGTTAGCAGTGCTGAGCATCTTTTCATGTGACTCTAAAGAGACATTTCTCCAAATAAGACATACAGATGGGAAACATTCAGTCTTCAAGAGATTACTTTTATGAATAGTGCATCTGCCTGGATGCTCCCTTCAGAGCAAACACACCAATTTCACTTGTTGTTAAAAAATATCAGCAGTTGAATGTTTAAGGTGTCTCTCACTGAGACTTGACCCAGACCACCGAGAAATGTCTCTTAAAATGTGGAGGAGAGAAAAGTCTTCCTTGGCCCTCTTTAGGCCCTGGCTACTTTTAAAAATTAGTTACAATAACAGATTAATAGAAGGAAAGCATACATATTATACTGAATTTTTACATGTACATGGGAACTTTCCCAAGAGAATGAAAATCTGAAGTGAATTGAGCAGGAAGTGTTTATACCTTTTAGACAAAAGGAAAAAAAAAAATTGACATCAACTGTCAAGACAGAGGGATTTAGGCAGAGAGTAGTAAGTGGTAAAGAAGTAACTAGAAGGATGGGTTTTACAGATATCTTGGCCCTAAATTTCCTATCTGTGGTGAAAATAATGTTTCCCTTCCTTTTGGTACTGGAAGGCTATGTTTTGCATGGAAGATTATCTCCTGCATTCAGGAAAGATGAGTAAGAGTTGAGGAAGGTCAGAGTGAGCTTCTTGCTTCTGCCTTTGCTCAAATCCTTCAGTGAAAGATTTTCAAGCCAGAGTTTAGGATAGCATGTCCTGAACCACATCAATTGGCTGATATAAGGATCAGCAAGGGCATGCAAGCCCAGTATTCATGCCACAATTTGGGACAATAATAAAAGGCCATCCCAGTGTCATAGCACCTTGCAGGATTATCTGTGCCCTTACTTGCAAACTCATTTTGAGTAGTTTTCCATGCCTTTCACTGCTCTTTTGTGTTTATTTGAGATTTACATTCCTTATACTCAGATCGAAGCTGTGGGAACAGGGCCTTTACTTATAGGTGTTCCTGCCTTAACATCATCCAAGGATACCAGAAGTTTCCTAAATTCAGAGATTGTGAGATGCTTGTCTGGATCAATAAAGCTATTTGCTTTTCCTCTTTTGATGTTGAGGAGACCCACATCAGAAGACCCAAAATTCCAAATGCAATCCAGAATTTTGAACATATACAAGTGAGTTTGCATAGAAAAGTGTAACTGAGGTGTCTTCAGGCTTTTAAACATTCCAGAGTCTCTATTCCTCTCAGGTCCAAATAAAATGACTTATGTCTGAGGATATCTGGAAAGGCTTATGTAGTACGCATTTTCTGAGGTAGAATTTAGAATTATGCTGTTGGAACACTGACAAGAAAGCAATACTTTCTGCTTTGAGAATAGTGTATCACAAACGAAAACACATAAATTAGATCTTGAAGGAATACAGAAAAATAAACAATGTGTCATAGTGGTGTTTATGCTTAGGAACTTCAGCCAGTTTAGTATCTCATGGGCAAATGCAAATTATATTTTTATTTCAAACTCCAGAAATATTTTTTAAGGGAAAATCATATAATTTAATTGTGTAAGAAAATCTTTAAATTTAATATTTAAATTTAATTGAGCATACTTTAAATATAAGAATAATATTATTTATGAAATACCATTGATTTAATCTTTATTATGTATAAAATACTATGTCTGAGGATATCTGGAAAGTGCTTATGTAGTACGCATTTTCTGAGGTAGAATTTAGAATTATGCTGTTGGAACACTGACAAGAAAGCAATACTTTCTGCTTTGAGAATAGTGTATCACAAACGAAAACACATAAATTAGATCTTGAAGGAATACAGAAAAATAAACAATGTGTCATAGTGGTGTTTATGCTTAGGAACTTCAGCCAGTTTAGTATCTCATGGGCAAATGCAAATTATATTTTTATTTCAAACTCCAGAAATATTTTTTAAGGGAAAATCATATAATTTAATTGTGTAAGAAAATCTTTAAATTTAATATTTAAATTTAATTGAGCATACTTTAAATATAAGAATAATATTATTTATGAAATACCATTGATTTAATCTTTATTATGTATAAAATACACAAATTTTATACATTTTAGCATTAATTCATATGTCAAAATAAGAAGTCAGAGAGTATATTCAGAATCATTTTGAGAAATATATATCCTTAATAAAAATTCCAAATATTATTATTGTTATTTCTTATATATGTTATTATTGTCAACACCATCGCTATTCCAGCATACTTGTGACCTACAGATAAGAGAAGTCAATTACTTAAAAAGAAACTAAAAGGCAGAAACTTCCTTGAAGATAAAGGTGGTCCTATTTTACTCTTAAGTTCTCTATGAATATATTTCATGGCTGGAATATATTAATTTTTGACTGGCTTCTCCAGAGAAACAAAATCAGTAATCTGCAGTATGGAAACTGGAGACACAGGAAAGTCAGTGGTGTCATTCAGTTTGAGTCAAGAGACCTAAAAATCAGGGGAACTGTTAGAGAGCAAAAGAGAATAGGAGATGTTCGGCTTCCATCAGTGAGGCAGGAATATGGGGATGAATCTCTCTTTCCTCTACCTTTTGTTCTACTCGGGCTTTCAATCAATTGGGAATGCAGATAGGCAGCTACAACTGGGAGGGCAATTTACGGGATCTACCTGTGTGTGTGCATGCTAAGTCATTTCAGTTATGTCTGACTCCTTGACTTTACTGACTGTAGCTTTCCAGACCCCTCTGCCCTCTTCTTCAGAGAAGAATATCGGAATGGGTTACCATGCATTTCTCTCTTCTCCAGCAGATCTTCCTGACCCAGGGATTGAACCCACATCTCTTGAGTCTCCTGCATTGGCAGAGGGGTTCTTTACTGTTAGGGCCACCTGGGAAGACCATGGAGTCTACCTATGCAAATACTAATCTCATCAAGAAATGCTTTCACAGACATTTCCAGAAACAATGATTAATCAAGCATCCATGGCTCAATCAAGTTGAGATATAAAATTAACTATTACAGCTACACTAATAAATCAGATAGATAGAGATATATAATAATATATATTTGATATAAAATAAAAAAATAAAGAATATAAAAATATATACTGATATGAAACATAAAGCATTTTATAAACATATAGTAAGTAATATATCTAGTGAAAATACGACAAAGCACTTAATTTTGAAGATTTTACAAACACAAAAATTATGAAATTATTTATTTTGATATATTGTTTTTAAAGCTAATTTGAATATATGTTGTTGTTTAGAAGCTAAGTCGTATCTGACCCTTTTGTGTTCCCATGGACTGTAGCCTACCATGCTCCTTTGTCCCTGGGGTTTCCCAGGCAAGAATATCGCAATGGGTTTCCATTTCCTTCTCCAGGGTATTTTCCTGACGCAGGGATTAAATCTGCATCTCCTGCATTGCAGGTGGATTCTTCACTGCTGAGCCACTAGGGAAGCCTTAGCAAGATAATAAAGGCCTTGTACTCATGAAAAGCTAATTTCATTTAAGAGGGGACACTGAATGGCATACAGTGTCCATACATCTCTGCCAATATTCCTTAGTATCAATCTATGTCTTCTTTGCTAATCAGCACTAGCTTATTCCAAAAGAGTTCATGCTAATAAAAAATGCCAAACTCCCTTGACCTTAAAAAAAAAAAAAAAGAATTAAGTCCAGGGACCACTGCCCTCATTACTCCAATGGGGTATAAGATTAGTATAAAACCCACAGTATAAGAGTGTATTGTGTTATTGAGTGGGTATGGTTGTGAGGGGAGATGCCATGGTGAGGAAGGAATCAATTACAATAACACAAACATAGGAAACAGTGTTAAAATATAAACGTGTGTGCTAAGTCTCTTCAGTAGTGTCTGACACTTTGCAACCCCAAGGACTGTCAAACGCCAAGCTCCTCTGTCCTTGGGATTCTTCAGGCAAGAATACTAGAGTGGGTTGTCATACCCTTCTCCATAAAATATAAATACACAAATGGATAACTTCAAATATTTTCTTAGAGAATATATGAATGTGTCCTCAGTTGCTTCACTTCAGTTGTGTCCAACTCTTAGGGACCCTATGGATTGTAGACCACCAGTGTCTCTTGTACTGTAGGCGGATTCTTTACTGCTGAGCCACTGGGGAGCTCTTGTATGTATATGTGTGTGTGTGTTTGTGTGTGTGTGTGTATTTCTGTTTGCATTGATATATTTAACATGGCTTTCAAGAGCATTTTAGACCTTTAATACATTGTATTCCATTTGGCCATAGTGACAATTGTGATTTATAACACATTTTTAAGTGTATTTAAAGTAAAGAAACAATGAATGATTGAAAGAGCCAGAGCAGCCAACATTATATTTTTTTTTCATTTCTCTTAATGAAATTACACAAAACTAAAAATACTAAGGATTATAATCAACATTAAATCATACATATTGAATATACATTGTATAATTAGGCATTAAATAAAATTTGCCTTTATCTTGCAAAGGCAGATTCTCACAATGAATACATCTTTGCATGAGAGATAGAAACTTTGGAAATCATTGTAATATTAATACTTGCAAGTCACTGAATTTTGTATATTACCCTGGTATATTAGTGCAAATGTAAAATATCTCAAGGTATGATTTAAAGGAATAAATAATTTTTGGTTTTTATGCCAATCATATACCGAGAAACCACTTCATGTATGATATCATGCTGCATATTGGGAACATATTAATTACAAAAACTGAAGTTGTAGTATTTTACTCAAGACATTTCATGTTAGTTCAACAGTGTAATCTCAAGACACTTCAGGCTAATGCAATGATGTAATCATCTGAATAATGCAATTCAAACTGATTAGACATTGGTCTACGTATAGAGGAATATGTTGATGAATATTAGTGTCAGGAGAGTGTGCAGTTTCCACTAGAGCACAGATTTGAAGTGGTGGACCAGTTTTACAGCTTGGTTACAGTTCAGTTTTATTTGGCAAGCAAAGGAAAATACAACCTAGAGGCATGAGGTGGACTGACCCAAAAGAAAAGAGCGGCTTAATTTTGGCTCCTCTATTTATATGTTTTTCTCCTCCCCTTACCTTGTCCTATGTGAATCGGGATAGGCAGGAGGGTTTTTTTTTTTCACCTGAGGTTCTCACTCTGGTCTTCGGGTTTTCTTTGTTCCATTTTTATGAGATTTTCCTTTCTTCGTCTTTTAGCCACCAACATTTTGGACTCCTTTTCCCTATTCTAACTACTTAGCATTAGCATAGAAATAATTTAATTTACAATTGATTCAGTCTATTAAAGCATTCTGTGAAATTTAGGTTGAGTTTATCTCTTTAGCCACAGGAAAAAAAGCAGGCTATTATTGATTACTTACTAATGAAAATATTACAAAGAATTTGGCTTTCCATTTGTAAATGGCCAATAATTAACCAGAAGCATGCTTTAGTCTTGCTCTTTACCTTTAGGTTGACAGCAGTCAAGATATTGCTCATAATACAGTATGAAGCCTCTGTTCCTGGGACCCAACTCATGGATTCTTTTATTCTGTGACATGAAGTGTGCATCAGACCTTCAAAGTAATGCAGTGGCTGCTGTACAGATTGAGTGTTGACTTTTCAGCTGTTGTTACTCCTCTATGTATTCACTTCCATCTTCTGTTCGAAATTGGAAGACAGATTTTAAAACTGCCGTTCTCCTTTGGCAGATCGCTAGAGGGAGATGGGAAAGTAAGAAGAGACAGAAAGAACCTACTCCTTCTGTTCAGTTGTTCCTGTGTCAGTGTCATCTTAACAGTGATTTGTCATCTATGATAGCTTTCAGAGACAAGTTGAGCAGTATTTTTACTCACATGTCTGAGTTTCAGTTTGGAAGAGACCCTGCTTTGAGTTCCTAAGATGCCAGCTCTAGATGAGTTATGTCTCATTTCCTGAGGCTGAAGTTCCTTTGGGGGGTTCTCCTCCAATGTTCTAGGCTCTAGTAAACCTCAACCTTTCTTTGCCCTTTCTTCTCAAAACAGTAGAGACAGTGGCTGCTTCTGTTAAGTAATTCATTTTTTTCCCCATCCACCTTTCTGTCCTCTAATTACTCTCAATTTTATATTATTTTTCCAGTTAAAATAATGGTTTCTCTTTGCTTATCTAGATCCCAATAAGTAGGATTACCTATAGATTATTTAGGGGAGCTATCAGGCATAGGGAAAAAAAAAAGACAGAGAAAGAGAGATTAGAATATAGGGCATACAT
The DNA here is from genome assembly GCA_006408675.1 of Madoqua kirkii. Taxonomy (NCBI): domain Eukaryota; kingdom Metazoa; phylum Chordata; class Mammalia; order Artiodactyla; family Bovidae; genus Madoqua; species Madoqua kirkii. Next base: position 8,343 of record SJYC01107243.1, on the reverse strand, counting down.
GCTAAGTCACCTTAGTTGTGTCTGACTCTCTGTGACCATATAGACTGTAGCTTACCAGCTCCTCTGTCTATAGAATTTTCCAGGCAAGAACTCTGGAGTGGATTGTCATGCCCTCCTCCAGGGGAATTTACCAACCTATGGATTGAACCTGAGTCTCTATGTCTCCCACATTGGCAGGTGGATTCTTTACCACTAGTGACACCTGGGGGCCCAGGATATAGTAAGGCAATTAATTATGCAGTCAATAAAATGGCTGAGGATTTATTTACTTTTTGTACTATAGGAAATATTTTATAGGTCTTTTCTGCCTAGAAACCAGTTTTCTCAGTTTACCTTAGCAGAGAAAGACATGCACAGCTGATTTTCTATAGCATACATATTTATATAAGAATCATATATAAATTATTAAATTTATATTATATTTGAGCAGTAGTGAATTAGAAAAACTAAAAGCCAAAACTAGAGAAATGTGGTTACTGACATTCCTGAAACTTAATATTTGAGCCTTGAGCAATTGCAGATACTGAGGAGTCTCAGGGCCTGCACAAAGAGGTTATTTATCAAATTACATGAGAAAAAATCTGGCTTGAGGTTTTGAAGTCAATTTTTGACACAAAACGAAATGGTGAAAGCATATGTTCTAGACAAAGATTAAACAAGAGTGAGTCTAAGGGATTATTCACTACTTTAAGGACATATCATTATTAGCTATCTATTAATATATTATTTAGCAGTTATTCCTGTACTGTAGTAATTGAATTACAAAGAATATTGAAATATGTGAATGTATGCAAGGCACTACATTTTCAAAAGCAAACAATTTATTATTCTTTACTTCAGAAAACTTCTAAAAGGAGATATGATCACCTTCGAGGAGTATGTACATATTTACACATGGAAATAGTACTTAAAAATGTAATGTTCATAAACATTATAGAGAAGTTGGTGATCAATTTTGTCTTGGTGGGACTCAAACAGAATAAATGGATTTAGTTAAATTCAGTCTCCTTATTATGAACCATGAGCTTCAATGGCTAGAAAAGGAAGTTTATTAAGTAGATGAAGAGAAAAGAGAATACTGGGAGGAGAAAGTTTTAAACAATGTACCATAAATGCAAACCACAAAGCTGTCTAGTATTAGTTTAGGATGTAATATCTCAGGAAGGGGAGAGTTGAACATACATAATCTGAAAAGTCTGAAAGTATTTTAAAGATGAATAGAAATCATCGAAGAATAAAAGTATGACAGTAAAACAATCAAACTGGTTTTAGCAAAGGCAGAGGAACCAGAGATCAAATGGGCAACATTCACTGGATCATTGAAAAAGCAGAAAAACAACTATTTCTGCTTTGTTGACTACACCAAAGCCTTTGGCTGTGTGGATCAAAACCATCTGGGGGAAATTCTTAAACAGATGGGAATACCAGACAACTTGATCTAACTCTTGAGAAATCTCTATGCAGGTCAGGAAGCAATAGTTGAAACTGGACATGGAAAAACAGACTGGCTCCAAATAGGGAAAGGAGTACGTCAGGGCTATATATTGTCACCTTGTTTATTTAACTATATGCAGAGTACATCATGAGAAATTCTGGGCTGAAGGAAGCACAAACTGGAATCAAGATTGCCAGGAGAAATATTAACAACCTCAGATATGCAGATGACAACACCCTTAGCGGAGAAAGTAAAGAAGAACTAAAGAGCCTCTTGAAGAAATTGAAAGAGGAAAGCGAAAAAGTTGGCTTAAAGCTCAACATTCAGAAAACAAAGATCATGGCATCCAGTCCCATCACTGCAAGGGAAATAGATGTGGAAACAGTGTCAGACTTTATTTTGGGGGACTCTAAAATCACTGCAGATGTTGACTGCAGCCATGAAACTAAAAGACGCTTACTCCTTGGAAGGAAAGTTATGACCAACCCAGATATCATATTAAAAAGCAAAAACATTACTTTGTCAACAAAGTTTCGTCTAGTCAAGGCTATGGTATTTCCAGTGGTCATGTATGGATGTGAGAGTTGGACTAATAAGAAAGCTGAGTGCAGAAAAATTGATGCTTTTGAACTGTGGAGTTAGAGAAGACTCTTGAAAATCCCTTGGACTGCACGGAGATCCAACCAGTCTGTTCTAAAGGAAGTCAGTCTTGGGTGTTCATTGGAAGGACTGATGTTGATGCTGAAACTCCAATATTTTGGCCACTTGATGTGAAGAGCTGACTCATTTGAAAAGACCCTGATGTTGGGAAAGATTGAGGGCAGGAGGAGAAGGGGATGACAGAGGATGAGATGGTTGGATGGCATCACCGACTCAATGGACATGAGTTTGGATGAACTCCTGGAGTTGATGATGCACAGAGAGGCCTGGCATGCTGCAGTTCATGGGGTCACAAAGAGATGGAGACAACTGAGCAGCTGAATGAAAACAATCACAGTAGCATCTTCATGAAGAAGGAAAGATGAGGGCAGAAAATTTTGCAATCAGATCAAGAGTTCAGCTGAGAGATGAAACTGTTGTAAGGAAGAATCATAGAGGTGAAGTAAGGACATTTTGCAGAGGTATTAATGGTCACTAAAGGTAACGGCTGTTCAAATGGAGTGAAAGAGAAGTGTCTGGAAGACACTGCAGATCTCTTGCTTGGATAAATGGGTGTTATCAGTCAAAGTAGGACATTTAGTGGAAGGTTCTGTATTGGAGAAATGACAGGAGGCAGATAGTCTTGGTCTTCAGTGTATTATCTCTTTTAGCTCCTGTATCTCAAATGCAGAAACACTCCAGGAAATCATGAGTTATTCATGTCTACAGAGAGCAGATAATGTAATAAAGTATCTCTTCTAAATATATATGCACAATTTTCACCACTTCCACTTCTAGATGCCCAGTCTAAACCACCAACATATCTGGCTGGTTGTTTGCCATTATTGCTAAAGTAGTTTGCCTCCCCCCCCCATTACTGTTCATATTGAGAATTTATTCTCCATACAGCAGCCAGGGTGCTATTTTAAAATTATGATGCAGACTATGTTACTTCTTAAAACAAAATCTAAAAGCTTATCTCACATTATTATGCTTTTATAATTTGGCCTTTGACCCCATATTTGAATTTGACCCATTCCAGCCTCCCTTTTATTGAGTCTGTACCAGAGGTATCTATCATTTTGCAGATCTCTAAGTATTTCAAGTTTACTTCTATGCAAGTCCTTTTAGTTGATTTTTTTTTCTTCTTGAAATATTCTTCTCTATATCTTTTAGGAATTGCTCCCCAGATTCCCAGAATAGTATTACCTCTTCAGAGATTACTTACCTGAAATTCTGATATTCTCTTAACTTCTACTCTGTGTCATTTGCCTGTATAGACTTTAGAAACTGAGATATTATAATGAGTAAATTTATGTGTAGTTGCATATGCTGTTTTATGACTTATTATACTCTTGCCTGTAACAACCCATGGATGGAGGAGCCTAGTAGGCTTCGGTCCATGGAGTCGCTAAGAGTCAGACATGACTGAGATTCTTCACTTTGACTTTCCACTTTCATGCATTGGAGAAGGAAATGGCAACCCACTCCAGTGTTCTTGCTTGGAGAATCCCAGGGACGGTGGGGCCTGGTGGGCTGCCATCTGTGGGGCCGCACAGAGTCAGACATGAGTGATGTGAGACTTAGCAGCATACCTTGTTATAATGGAAGCTTTATGAGAGGGGGATCTTGTTTGGGTTCTTCCCTGATAACTTTGATCCATCAAATCTGAATTGGGTAGCTGTTGCCCCACCTCTGGCACCACATGACTTGTGGGAATTTTCCAGACCGGGGATTGAATTTATACTTCAGCAGTGAAAGAATGGAATCTTAACCACTGGACCACCAGGGAATTCCCTGGGTAGATGTTTTCCATGTGTTTCTTTTTTGCTTGTTTGTTTAAGTTTCACAGATGGAGTGGTGGTTCCCCTCAGAAAATCTTTATCAGTTAATATTTTTGATAAAAAGGAACATATATTCAGGTTTTTAACTTAGCAATTAAGTTTAACATTTTGGTCATGTTGTTGAAATTTTGCCTCTCTTCATCAGTACCAAATAGAAATACAAAGACAGAGTTTTGGGTGAAGTAGAAAATAGTAGCTCTTATTGCTTTGACGGGCGAGTGGGTCACAGTGGACTAATGCTCTCAAGACTGCGTGACCCATTCTGGAGAGGATGGTGAGAAGTTTTACAGTGTTTGAGGATTAGGGCATAATCAGCTAATGGATAATTCTCAGATTGCTTAGTATCAAGATGAAGTTCCAGCAAACTTCTGATTTCAACCAGTCTAGGATCTACATTCCAGTTCTCACTGGAGGGTTCTGCTTCCTATAAAAGCCACTTAGTAATGTGTGGCAGACATTTATCTCTATCTTTCAGTATCAGTACCAAATAGAAATACAAAGACAGAGTTTTGGGTGAAGTAGAAAATAGTAGCTCTTATTGCTTTGACGGGCGAGTGGGTCACAGTGGACTAATGCTCTCAAGACTGCGTGACCCATTCTGGAGAGGATGGTGAGAAGTTTTACAGTGTTTGAGGATTAGGGCATAATCAGCTAATGGATAATTCTCAGATTGCTTAGTATCAAGATGAAGTTCCAGCAAACTTCTGATTTCAACCAGTCTAGGATCTACATTCCAGTTCTCACTGGAGGGTTCTGCTTCCTATAAAAGCCACTTAGTAATGTGTGGCTGACATTTATCTCTATCTTTCAGGGAATGGGAGTTTTGTGATTGTGCTATGTGGCAGAATTATAGCCTAAATAGTTACCAGCTCCTCAACTCAACAGCTATTCTTTGTTCCTACATCTTCACACTTTCCAATCACTAAATCTTGAGTCAGCATTTTACTTCAAAGACAAGGACAAAAGAACTTGTATATGGTTTCAGTCAGACAATTATTGTGCAAAGATATGCAATTAATTTTAAATTAAAACTATCAGTAAAATATGAAGCTTATAAAGTATTTATAGTTATGAACTCTAGTATCATATTAGAGAAACAGTTCTTCAGATTTAACATCATGTATTTTGATTTTCATTTTATATTCATGGAAATTTATGCTATATCATATTCATAGCATCTAACAATGAATTTTAATGAATAATTAGAAATATGACTCACAAATAGTCATTAAAAATGCATGACTATGTTGGAGTGTTACACAAAGCAGCAAATGTTCAGGCTTAGCTTCTCTTTCAATTTTTTTTTTGTTGTTGTTATTTAGATTTTAGGTCTGAAGTCTTCTAAAAGTGTCTCAGTATAACAGAAAAAAAAATTAAGGTTATGGTCAAGTTGCTTACAAATAAATTTAATCATTACTGTATTAAAACTGAAGTCTCTTTTATGTGACAAAATAATAACATACACAAAATCTACTTCATAAGTAAACATTTTGAATAAGTCAGGAAACTATAAATACTAACTTTCTTAATCATTTCACATAATGGAATGATCTATAACATTCAATAGAAACATGCAGAGAGGTGGCTCAGATATGGTACAACTCAAAATAGCCCCTGAAATTGTCTTACTCTTCCTTGTCCTATGAATGAATAGTGACACCAAGCACTCTTTAATGAAGGGAAGTCTCCACTTTAACGATGAGATAATAGAGATAAATCTTCATGAAGAGTCAGTCAAGGTGGAATTACATAGCATTGAAAGGTTGAACTGGAAGACAATTAATGACAAAATTTAATTGGTTTATAATTAGAAAGCAGATGGAACTGGATTAGAGGTTCAGTGCTTGCTACATAGCCTTTACTTCATACAGTCAGAAAAGACAGACAAATCCATGACTCTCCATTCCTTATTATTGTATTTTCCACAACCAGGGAGAAATTGAAAAATCTAGAGAAAAATAGGTAGGTTAAAATAGTTATAAAACAGGTGAAGCATATTTGTCACCTGCAAATACCTAATCAAGCCAAAAGAAATAAAAGGCTGTTTGGTAGGAATTTAGTCTGTGTGGTTACTGTTAATTTTCTTTCTTTCTTTCTTTCTTTCTTTTTAAGAAAAATAGAAAATTTTGGATATGAGACCAAGGGTGGACTAAATGTCTCTGCCATATCATTGTTTAACAGGACTAGTATTTACCATCTTTAAGAGCCTAGACTCTGTTATCATCTGTATACTTGTATATTTTTACCAATAAAGATAAAAATTATTCTGTTTGGTAGAGAAGATAACTTCAAAGATGTCTGTTTTGCACATAATAGTATAGTAAACAATGTCATTCCTATCTTAGTGAGCTTCTGTAGCATGCAATCCTTAATTGATTATGCAAATTTCCCTTCTTCAAATCCTCTATCAGGCTTACTATTTTGCTGATGTCCTCATTACTATTAGCACATTCTATATTTGTAACTGTATCATGTTGGAGAAAGTAGGATACTATTTCAGTGGACTACAGACTCTCTAAGTTTCTGCTGTAAATGAGGGTGTGGATAGAGAGCAGCGTGTTTATATTTATTTAATGGGAATTTAACTTCCATTTAGATTTCCCTGCCTGCCTATATAATCTGGTTTGCAAGGTTCAAAAGTTTTCTTACAAATAAATCGCTTAAAATCTCTTATTCTTTTATTATCTATTCCAGCAAAACTGAGTCCAAGATGAACTCAAACAATTGCCCTTTACATATCTGTTACAGAAATAGCCCCATGCCACTGTGTATCTTGAGAAGAGTGAGTAGACAGCCACCAATGCACGTTTATGGTTATCTCAACAAGTGGAGTAGAAATCTTACTATGCTTCTACAATCAGTCTGTTTTCCATATCTTAATAATTATCAGCAGGCAACCTTGTCTCCTACTGAAGGAAAGAAACAATGGAATAGAAATTTTCTCTACCTCTTTATGTAAAAATATAAAAACATACAAATATATAAATTTGCCTGCCTTTCCTGAAACCTCACATTCTTTGACATTCAGTAATAGGTAAATGATTAATACAGTTTGCTTTCCATTTAGCATGCAGATTTAGGAATATATATTGAGATATAGGTATATTTGATAAACAAATCAGGATACAAAAGTATATGGTAGGAGTCAACTTTGTTTAAAGTTGCATATAAAAATATTGGGCTTCCCTGGTGGCTCAGCTGGTAAAGAATCTGCCTGCAATGTAGGAGATCCTGGTTCAGTTCCTGGGTTGAGATGATTCCCTGGAAGAGGGCATGGCAACCCACTCCAGTATTCTTGCCTGGAGAATCCCCATGGTCAGAGGAGCCTCGTGGGCTACAGTTCATGTGGCCCAAATAGTTGGGCACAACTGAATGACTAAGCACAGCACACAGCACAGCATAGAAATAATGCATAGGAAGGAAGAGTCAAAAGTAAACAAATATAGAAATATTCAAAATTATTTTCTGTTTGTTGTGAGGTTTTTTTCATTGTTTCAGCTTTCTTGGTTATGTTTATGTGCTTCAATTTCTAGCTTTCTCAGTTCAGTTCAGTTGCTTAGTCATGTCTGACTCTTTGCAACCCCATGAATCACAGCACACCAGACCTCCCTGTCCATCACCAACTCCTGGAGTTCACTCAAACTCATGTCCATCGAGTCGGTGATGCCATCCAGCCATCTCATCTTCTGTTGTCCCCTTCTCCTCCTGTCCACAATCTCTCCCAGCATCAGGGTCGTTTCCAATGAGTCAGCTCTTGATATGAGGTGGCCAAAGTATTGGAGTTTCAGCTTTAGCATCAGTCCTTCCAATGAACACTCAGAATCCTTCCAAAAGTATATTGGATATACCTAGTCAGTGACTAGATTTAGTAGAAAGAATTTATCATGTTTCCTTAGTCTCTATGTGGAATATTTTCTCATTAACTAAGTTCAAGGTGATTTTTTTTGTTTCTTTGTTGTTGTTATTGTTTTCTTTGTTGTTTTGTTTTGTTGAAGAATGAAAATCTTTTGTTAAGCTTTCCACATAGCTGTCTCAAATATAACAAAAAAAGAGTGATCATTGATAAAAGACAAATTTCTGTTCTAGGAATATTAAGCTCACTACATGTAAAATTTTTACCTGTTTTCAAGTATCGTAACTCAGTGATCTATGACATACAGATTCTATACAATGTCACATGACAGATATGTGAAATGATCAACTAAGAGTTGTTTACTTTAATAACCAAGTTAATACTTCCCAAAGAGTTATACTTAGGTGGTGACTTCTTAATTTTGCATGCAATGTGACAGTGAGGACAGGCAATATACAAATATCCTCATTTGTGAATCTTATGCATTCTGTGCAAGGCATCCAGAAAAACAAACAAACAAGTAAATAGGGTTTTAAATTATTTACATTCAGGAGTTAATAGATTTTCATAGT